>KV428159.1:0-63182 GCA_001632355.1 Sistotremastrum suecicum HHB10207 ss-3
TCCTTTCCTGAATTGAGTGCAGAGTTACTTGGTTCCTTGAAAGTGTCATACGCTTGGCCTTTCTCGTATTGCTGGATCTCCTGCACAGAGCGGCAGTAAAGGTTCAGTCCTCTTCCATTGATATTCCAGGTCGACCCCCTGTCGTATCATACATATTCAATATACTATCCAATATTCCTTCACATTCCTTCACCTTTCCTCAGACCCAGCCATCATCCTTTGGATTAGAGAACTCCTTCGAAACACCAACCACTCTTATTGACACTCCTGCGTCACTCTCGCGTGTGCCTACCACTGGTCACATAACAACACTTCTACATCAGATGGCGGGCCGCTATCTCGGTGGTCTGTGAACGACGCCCTCAGTGGGTTCAAGGGATTAAACTGCTTAGGGAGTTACTGATCGAGGAAGGAGGGATTGGACCGGATCAGTCGACGGAGGAGTACGAGGTGTATCCACTGGATATGGCGAGAAGATTAAGGACTCGGAGGCGCATGTGGAGACGAATAGAAGCAGCGGAAGGCATATAGTGTTGTAACGATCAGATATAAAATATCGCAAAATATCGCAAATCATATCATATCATATCACTTTGCGATCAGATATGTGATCAAATATCCTGAGTTTGGAGGTGATCATGATCAGATATTATCGCCCTTTTCAGATTTCAAAATATCGCAAAATATCGATTTAAACTGATAAAAACTGATGTGATTTTGGGTGAACCTGGGGTCAGTTTTGGGTGATATTTGGGGTATCTGGAGCTAATAATAGCAGTATATATCATCTGATAATACCCATATACCCTCTATTGTACTATATCGCAGTGTTTTTGCCCCTTATATCTCATATATAGGCATATTCTCACCCTCAGGGAGTCAGGGGTCCAGTTGTCACCCATGTTACTCTCAGTCACAGGTCACCCAGATGCTCATCCTTCCCAGGAAGGCATCATCCAGCCACTTATATCACTGCTTACACCATGTAAGAGGTGATATACCAACACAGAAGCATGAAAACATGATATATCATTGGTTGGAAATAGATTACAGAAGGATTTGAGAAAAAACTGCAATATAAATCGATTTTTATCAATTTTTATCGCAAAAGCGATCTAAACTGATTTAAATCGATATTGATATCGCAGTTTGGGGGAAAAATATCGATATCGCAATATCGATCAGATATTTTGAGATTTTGGAAATTGCAATATCAATCATGATATTGATATTTCAAAATTTGGGTAAAATATCTGATTAGATTGCATTTCACAACACTAAAGGCATAGCAGTGTGTGGACGTTTATGGGGTGATGGCGAGGACAACCCGGATGAAAGCAGTGATGACGAGTAGGATGAGCCGCCTTCCACACCTCTTGGAGCTTTATAAACCCCCCCGTGATGCTTGTCGGCCCATATAAAATCATCAGCAGCAGCTCTTCATGCTCAAGAAACGGTCGAACTCAAGTTCATTGCTCGCCTCTGATCCTATTCTATTACACTCCTGCTCGAGCTAGACTTTCTAAAGCACACAATCAGTGGACTAGCATTCCGAAACAGCAGTAAATGTGTTGTTTCTGCATCTGAATACATGTTCCATCCTCAGTCTCACTCGAGCTCTACCTCACTAACCTTGGAAAGTCTGCCTAACTCTGAACTACAAGTGTGCTCTCCGTCTCTATATTTGTGATCAGTGTCGTCATCCACGATTTATGGGTCTCGAGGCTTACTTTAGCTTGAAGACTTTCCAATAAAGACACCTGAGCAGCCACCGCGGGTTCTCTATCACGCCTAAACACCTGATAGTCCGACATCCTCTCATTCTGCTGGATTGCTCTGTGCTCCACCAGCAGCTTATGGAGAAGAGGTAGCCCTACTACCCATGCAGGATCGCTTTCGACATCGCTCCGCTTCAAACATCCTCTGCGGTGTGAATAAGGATCGTCTTCGTAAACGCAGAGCATGTATCGCCGTGACTGCCAGATAAATTGACGATGCAGGCAAGTAATCCCTGTCTCGGTCCCGATATGTTTGGTCGCAATTGCAATGGCGGTGCCTATCTGTATCATGGGCAATTCAAGATTCGGATTTCTCGCGACCACGTTCTTGTAGTACGTGAGGAGAAAATCTCCAGAAACCACATAGCCCGTCACTGTTACAGGTCCCTGTGTTGAAACGTCAGACATGAGACTAATTATATCGCAATCGAACAAACCATGTCGTGGTCTTGGCAAAAATCGCACCGACAGAGTTTCTCATGGTCAGGAAGAGGCATTCGATCTGACAAGAGTCGTGAGAAGAATTACCAAGGAATACAGAGCGATGTCTATTGTGACGAACCTTTGAGGTTTCTGTCCCGTTTCACAACGCGCGAAGAGTGTTTCCTTTGTCCTGGGCTTGCTCGGGGCCTCCCGTCTGATCGGGTAACAGGGGGCGTGAAGCAAGTGGTCTCTTGTTGCAATTGACGTAGTCGGTGTGATCCTCAAGGTTCTCGTTGTTGCTGTTGAGAATTCCAAGTCCGACTTCAACTTCTTTCCCAGTCAATAATGGAGGGTCATTCTGGTCCGTCCCGGAACGACGAGGGAACCCCAACCGTTGTCTGTTTTCTGAGATATGTTTGGTTTCGCAGTCGAACACGTCTATCTGGGGAATTGATGCCGTGGAACCTGCAGCCTTGTCAACACCTTGGTGATTAGTACATGTACCAGAAATCGTCGAAATTCGTACCTATTGGGACATCGGGCACCTCGGCCTTAGCCCGCCCTTAGGTTGACTGCTCATAACGCTCCTCCGAGACTGCCAACCACTCCTTTGATGCTTGTAGAAATCATTTTATCGCGAGTTCACAGGTCCTTACTTCCCAATCTATGATCACACCGTCAAGAACGTTCACTGGACCGCAGCCGATCAATTTTGATGGGATTCCTCAGGCTCCGTCTCGAGTACTCCGTCGTTCAGGGGTCAATCGGGCGTCAAGAAGCGATGTAGGAGTAAACACTGGCGTAGAGCGAGTTTAGGGGGCGAAGTGTATTGGAGGGTTGCTCAAGCTTGCTGCAGAAACTTGACTCGGAGTGCTGTAATGCCAAACAGCCGGCCCGGCACTTCCGGGCCGCGATCGATCACCATCCGCAAGCGCCTAAATACGCTTCTTCTGTTCTTCCATTCGTGCTGCTCCGTGCGGTATACTGCTGTAACTGCGGGAAGTACTGCGCTGTCGACAGTTCATTGCTCAAATTCTACTGTTACAAAGAGCGTTCCATTCAGTGCGTTGCCTCGAGCTGACTGGAGAAGCCTTCAAGTTCTCACGGTTGACTAGCTCGGCCCTCATCTACGCCTTACACCTTTCAACTTGAAGTTCACTCTTGATAACTGTGATGAATAGATTTCTTCCTCGTTTCGATGCATACATATCTACTGAAGGCACCGATGGATTGAAAAATTCAATCTCTCATTCAGAAGGAGAGGACGACTTGGCCATCTCGACACAGCCAGTAGACTTGGAGAAGAACTCGAATATTGGACAAGAATGTCAAGTTTCTACGCCAGTCGTTTCGCCCTTGACATACGGTCTGGGGTTTCTCTGCACTTTCGTGAACTCGAGATCAATGTTTCTATAGCTCAAATTCCTACGGCAGCTGAAACTATCTGGGACGCTTTCGAGTGGGATGTGTTCTCCTGGTATATGGACGGCCGAAACGTGAATATCTCTCTATTCTCCCTTCTACTCATATATATACTTAAATATTGAGACCAGGGTACTGAACCTGCGCCTAAGAGAGCTGCTTTCCAGAAATGGATCTCATACCTAGGCTTGTGGTACTACATCACTCGAAGAATAGCTCTGCAAATCGCTGCAGCGCATTCCGTGACCGTGATATACCCGCCTCCGAAAGCCTCCAGAAAACGGACTTTGATTGAATGGTTAATCGATACACTAGCCGAGATGATAGGATTCATTGTCTTTCTCCTCCAGCCTAAAATCGCTCAGAAGGTGGGTCTATCGTGACCTTGCGGAACAGAGGAATGCTCATAGTTCTGTCAGAGAGCCAAAGATTTTAGTGATCAGAAAAATAAAATCGCCGGTGAACATTTTGGGGAGAAAGTCGATGAAATGTTCTATGTTCATGTCATCGCTACATCTCCCAGTTACCAGGGCCGAGGGCATGGTGGAGCTTTGATGGACAGTATCGCACGGATCGTACGTATAACATCTTTCTCGCTCCTTCATCTAATTCATGCCCGAGGGAACTTGGCAGGCCGATAGGGTTGGCAAAGATGGGTGGCTGATATCCAGCGGACCCCATAACGTCCCATTTTATAAATTCCATGGATATGAAAGTGTGGGACAGATTAGGATGGGAAAGAATGATTTGCTGTGGTTCAAGGGCGAAATCGTGTGTGATGTTGTGAGTATTCTGGTGTTTCACAAATATCTGAAATGCATCCTGAAATACGGGACGGATGTAGATGGTCCGAAAGTCACGGAAAGTGTTCCAAAATCAGTTCTCAGACTCGGGGGTGGACAAAATTTGATCAAGAACTGAAATAACATCCATTTCTTCTCCTTCGGGAGGCCTGAATGTATCTCAAAAGCCGACGCCAGGTGATGGTTTGTTTATGAGCAGAGTAGTGACGTCACGCGAATCGAATAAACTATCGAATTTGGGTTCGGCGTATTTTCTCCGAAACCCGAACTACATCTCTGCTCTTTGCCCGCCCTCTTTCTTCTGCCTCACCAGCGCATTCGATGATCGTCCAAGACTGTATACTTCGTTGAAATCAGACGTCGTACTGCACCGCCGCCCGCCGTTTTCCTGCCAGCACACGAACTACCCCCCAGTAACAACAGCCAGTTCGAATCGAGCTTTCTGTGGCTTCACTACGCAGAGGACGCGAAGAAGCCCATCCCATCCGGCGTAATGGACACCAATGTGGAGAGACGAGACTTGACGAAAAGACTACCGGTCGAAATTCTGGTCATGATAATGTGGGAGTTTATATACATGGAGGACGTACAGGAGCTCTCGAATCCCAACAACACCTGCAAAGCTACGCTCATCGCTTCTGTGTGCGTGGATATCCTGGCTTCTCTATGACTTTATGCATCTAATAGAGTTCGTGATACAGCTGTCAACGATGGAGAATGATTACCCTTGGTGATCACAGTCGGTTCTTGTGGTCCCAGATAAATCTTGGATGGCCAAAGGACGCTGTTGCTAGGTCGTTGGAGCGAAGTGTAGGCGCAACGATCTCTCTATCTATCGTGGATCGCGCTTTGAAGTCCAAGAACTTCTCTCATTTCGAGGCTCAGCTTACATCTCACATCGAACGCGTCGGACGCCTGATCATCATATGGGAAAGCCATTCTCACTATGATATTGATCACTGGCTTCAAAAAGTGATGGATGGAACTTGCATCCTTCCGAAGCTTTGGCAGCTCCATCTCTCGCCACGGCAATGGTCTCTCGTAAGCTCCGGCGCTATCCTCGAGGGCATCAAAGCCCCGCATCTCTCCCATCTTTCCGCTTACAATTTCCGCTCCGAATTCACTCTGCCTTCCACTTGCCGTTTAACGTACTTGAACGCATCCTGGAGCAGTATTACCTCGCACGAAGCCATAGTTATCTTGAACTCCTTCCCTGAATTGGAAAACGTCATCCTCGGCGAAACAGGCAGTCTTCTTTGGGGCTTTGATATCGAGCGGTCTGAAGATAGCTCAACTGGCAGCGAAACCAGCTCAAATGATATTGAACCTAATCCGAACGAGAGCGAAAACTCGAAACAAACTCAAGCCAATAGTCCACCCACCTATCTACATGCTTTGAAGAATCTCAGAATTGGACCTTGTTTTGGTCCCTGCGCCGATCATATACTCTCCAGTATACTGTGCCCACCAACATCCGAGGTCTCCATCCAAATCTTCAGAGACGAGGAGGAGAGCATTCTCGTATCTCTGCCGAACTGCCTCAAGTCTATCCTTTCTTCCTCAATGACTCTCTACGTTCATTCAGCTTGGTTTGGCAAAGAGTACGATCAGTTTGGGTACATCGCCACAGTCCTCGAATTCTCGTCTCACGACGCCCCTCGTTATCGTGTGGAGTTCGAGGCTGGGGCGTACAAGGACTATTTGACGGAAACGAATGTTTTAGCCGAATTGGTGTCGCTCGATTGGACTCACCGACTCGAGAAATTCGAACTATCATTCCGACTTCTACCCGATGCTGAATGCCTCATTGCACTGTTCAACAACTTCCCCAACCTTAAAGAAATGGCGATCTCGACATTCGAACTCGACTCCTTCCTCACAGCTCTCGGTTCGCAATCCTCAGGCTCTCCTCTATGCCCCGATCTTCGCGAGCTGGATTTGAGCAGGTCCAATTTCCTCACAGGGCAATTGAAAGACGTATTGGACTTCAGGAAGGAACGGCTGTGTCGCGTTGAAGGTCTACGTATGACCGTTGACAGTCCATTCGATGTCATGTCAGCCTCTTTTCTTTCGGTCGATCGACTTTCCCAAACTCTAGAGAGACGATTAAATGAATGGGGACCAGACGAAGCAAAGCGCGCGCTGCAGCACCTGGTTGGAGACGGAGTGGTCGATGAACTAGACGAACAAAATACGTCCGACGATGATTGGATCGAGGCTCACCATGATTCTTGCATGTGCTACGAGTGCACCACGAATCCTCTATTTTTTCCCTCCGAACTTCGGGAAGAGGCCTTCGGGAAAGACTACGATTCAAATTATGAGGAGATTGATTTCAGGTGGGGGCGTTACTGGACGCAGAAGAGCGGTATGTACAAACCTTCATGGTAGTTTACCGTTACGTCCGTCTCGGTTAGAGCACTGTTAGAGCCTTATCCGTCAATTGAACTTGCCAACTTCATGCAAGTAAACACACCCAGTTTGAGTACCAGTATTTACTGAGCGCTGAGCAGTGCTGTACCTGGACCAGTTCCGCCCCTGGCAACCATTCCCAGCGTTTCACTTGATAAGGCATCTGAATCGTTCGAGTCCTTCCGCTCTCACCACTTTCCTTGACTCAGATGGCTCAAGCCTTCCTTCAAGCTCTGACGGATTACGGTCTGTATATCGGGCCTGAAATATTGGGGTATAAGTATGCAGCCCAATCTTCGCTAGCCGTGAGTTTGCGCCCATTCTTCACGTACTGTATGGTTTTGATGCCTGTTCCTATGTTCCTAGTATTGGCTCGCCGTCAATGGCACTCCTGGACATGTCGAACAATCCCTAGGCCCTCTTCTTTCACTTTCAGCGAAGAGTGTTGCAAGAAGCTCTCAATGTCCTTCTGGTGTTGTGTTTCACGGGTCAATTGCGAGTCTTTGAGTCTCGGCGTCTCAATCTTGCCTGTCGAGCCGGCATTTATCTCCACGTGTGGACTACGATTATGGGCGTGAGTCTGTTGATCCAATGATAGGTTCTGAACATTTTTTGAAAATGACGAATGTCAGTGCATTGGACATCTGTACGACATCGGATTTCTGAGATTCAGTTTGGACCGGACGGATTTTGGTGGTAGGTTGACTTTGACTTATGCTTTGATTGTTGTACTGATCTCTTTGAAGCTGCTGCACTCAGTAGTAGACCAACCGGTGCCATATTTGGTGGCTTTTATCTCACCTTTGGAGCTGCTGTGGTCACATACCTTGCTTTGAATCGCAAATTTCTCCCGGCTATATTCGTAGCATCTGCTACTCTGATCTGGACGCGAAATCATGGCCCGGTAGCTGACAGACGCTCCATGTCGTCCTCTATTTTAACAAATCTAGCATATTTTGTGAGTCAATGCCATCAGGCACCTTGTAGTGACGACTGATTCCTCGTTATAGCTCATCGAGAGCATCGTGGTGAAATACATGATATCACGAGAAGATTTCCGACGGCAGAACGATGGCCCAACGGCAGGGTCTTCGTATTTCTTCGCGTGGTCGTACCCTTCTCTCTGTCATGGAGTTCCTGGCAATCTCATTACCACTGCATATCGTTTTGATTGTCACAACTACCTCTCTTCTTCGCCGGCTCATAAAGCTCTATTCCGCCCTATCCTCGAACCTGTCCCACCTACACTAGCAAAAGATACCCCCGCAGGTCTTACCCCCGGCGTCTTCATTCCTTCCATCAATTCCATCCCAAAATTCCCTACGCCTTACTACGACACGGCGATGTGTGCATTGACCGTGAGTTATGTGCTTGCACTTTGTTACGTAGCAAAAAGGGGCGTCCGAAATCAGGAGTGGTATGCATTTCCGAGTCTAGTGGTCCTATTCCAGGTACCGATCATACTTGCGAGCATTTTTGTTTCGGCTTTGATCAAGGACCAAGTCTGGGCGTTGGTCGCTTATCGGGAGCAATGGAACGTTGATGGGTGGAACTTACTGAGTTAGATCCGGCGTAGCCAATTGGATCCCTTCGGATCTGTCTATTACTTTTGCATTTTGTTCCTCCGTTTGCTGGTTGTGGTTCAGTCTACTGTTGGGTTTTCTCGATAAGAATTAAAATATCGAGCAGGTCGAGAATTGTGCCAAGAAATCTCTGAAAATTCGAGAAAGCCTGAATACCGCCTTGAAAATGTTCCAGAGTAGGCTATCTCAAGTCTTGTGACCTCAGAGCTCGCCATCGCTATGCAATTATGACAAACTTGGTCAGAAGCTTGATGCAAGAACTGACATAACGTTCCGGCATCTCCCGAAAAGGTTGATCATCACGATGATGATCGAAACGCTCCCGCCAACTTTTCGTCTGCTTTGCTGGTTGTACACTCCTGGAACACTCTTCGGTTAGATTTTGCTCGCCAAAGCCTGTATAATCTGTTCTGCCTCTAGAGGAAATATTTGCCAATTTTTCTGCTTACGCGAAATGGGTCGCCTTCTCTATCACATGGACGAAGTAAAGCAACTCAGTAACCAAATGATGCAACGTCAAGAAGGCGTTGAGGCGTATGGATTACACGCACTTCAGACCGCAGCTATATCTCAACTACCCCTGTTATTGCTCCGTCGAGATGGATCGAGCACGTTTACACAGCCGACGCATCACCATCGCATCAAGAAGCCTAAGCCTGCCCTATCAAAACTTGGTTACTGCATTAGGTTCCATGTGCCAAATCATCAAAATCATCAGCCTGCGAAGATGTACTTGTTAAAGCTTCGTGCAGCTTTGATGGACGAGCGGTTCCCAGCATCCTAGGGCCAACATCCTCGTGGGGATTCAGTCTCACGATTGAGCTCGACTTCGTGGATATCGCGCGTGGCGGCCTTTGCTCCAAAGATTCAGGACAGTATCAGTTGTGGAAAGAAGAGATTTGGAAGTGTCTGGTCACATCATGAGCTGGGCCTTCGATGCTGTCGAGAGGAGTCTGTTTGAGGAGCTGGAGTCGAGTTTCCGGAACCTCACGATCAGCAGATACATGTCAGGTAAGCAATGGCTTCTTCTGATCTCACTGAAAGGAACTCATGAGGTTTGAAGCGGCTGGCTTCGTTGTCTTGCTCTGGGACACCATCCTCATTTTACCGGAGGAGATTCGACTTGTCTGGTGTGCCCGAAACACTCTTGTGAAATGGATATATCTTGGAAACAAATACATCGTTCTCGTGGCTTTGACGATCGTCATGAATGGTTCTGATCCCAGCCTTCGCAAATCCCCCCTGCGCTGATTTTCGATTCCGGACAGAACTCAGTGGAATCGGTGGCATCACATTCTCTACGAACGTACGCTGAACCCTTCCCTTGATAAGTTGATGGTGCTGACCGTACTCCGCTAGTTGTCAGTACTTCGCATCTGATCTTTCCACTCAACTGAGAAGACACAGCTGCAAAGGCTGGGCGGTGGTCCACATATGCCTTAGCGTGCTCTCGATTGCCGTTTGTAACGGTAATGATCTATCCTGATTATCTTTGCCTACGAAGCTGATCCTGTTCCCAAGGACTGGTTCTTCTCCGCGTCTGTATTCTCTGGGAGAACCGCAAGTTCATATTCAATGCGCTGTTTACAGTCTTGACCTGTGTGACAACCGTTGCATTCTGTCTGACCGTTTATGCGCTTTTCAAGTTTTTGCGTATGTTGAAAGGCTGAGAATCCCAAGCTTGCTTTAACTCTGATATACCGGTAGCCGGACTTGCCTGGAGCCCCGTGTTCAATACATGCATCACCGACGGCAATACTCAAATATTGGCCGCGGCGTGGGGCATACCAGTCAGTGACTTCTATGGATATCCTTGGGAACATGTGCTTAGACTACTTACGGTAGTTGATCTTTGATTTGTCCGTCTTCTTTATGACTTGTTGGAACGCGTTAGATCGCCCTCGAAGATTAGATACCCCATTCACGGCTCAGCTCAGTCAAGATGGTCTCTTCTATTTTCTTGTGGGTACTTTCCTCTAGATTGATGTTCCTATTTCATCTCATTTCTGTTCAACAGGCCATCTGTGGTAGGTGGTGATGGATTCCGGCGCATTCGGTGATTTCTCAGGGGATCCCATACAGCGCTTCGAATATTCAATGTGGTCATTATTTGGAAAGCACCGGTACGCATCCCGATTGATTTACGCTTCTTAGCTTCCTCATATCATTCCGTGTAGATTTCTCTCATCTACTGCGGCGCTTAGTGCGTATTTCATTTTTCCGGAAAGTTCTCAGCTGAGACGATTCTTGACGACAGTTTCACATGGGCACTCGATACAACGGCTATGAGTAGACTTCTGATCAACCTCCGGAGGGTGGAAATACGAGATCATACGATGGTCTCTCTAAGTCAGGGACGGATGACGCCGTTTGGAGCTCCTGTTTCTTCAAAAATGAGGATCTCAAAGTCTTCTATGGAGGATTCGTATGAGCTGAGATCACATACCTACTAGCACTCTTGACATATGTCTCTGTTACCTCCTTGGTACGCCCAATGTTTTCCACGAAAATCCATTTAGGACGCCAGCTTGATCGTTCACCATTTAATCTTGTATCTTGTATCTGTATATCGTTTAATGTGTACATAGTGCTAAAATGCCTACTTTAACCGTCATTTCACCCTTATAAAGTAGATCGCAGAGCGTTGAGCCCTCAAATCCGAAGTTTACTATGATCTCGACCTCACTCATCAGTTGGGCGACCGGACACAGCCGCCCAAGCTGATGTTTACCCACCTCGACTCAGCTCAACCCGCTCTACCATCAAGCCATACGCACACAGCTTCAAATCCACGATGGTACCGCAGTCACGGTTCTTCGCCAACAGATATCAGGAATACTTGTCCGATGAGCCGACCAATTTTCAAGTCCATTTTTTAATGTGGAAGAAAATCGCGAAGAAAAATGTTCAGACAATAATTCTCTCAAGACCACTGCAAACGACGGCCCTTGAGGGTGGTTCAAGCTCACCCGGGTGTCTATCATCACCTCCCAGGCAGACCCAGAGAAATTTCGTGGACGTTTGATTTCGTCGTGCCTTGCAAGTGAGTCCATCAACATTTTTGCCTTGCTAGGATCGACTTTGTGTGAAGCCTTTGCTCGACATGGGAGTGCAGTACGATGGGATTGAAATCAAACTCGCACTGATCTCAACTCTCTCTTAGATATAATGTTGGTGTTCGAGAGAGCTACGGCTCCCTGTGTCTCTCTGCCCGGCGTCCGCGGCCTTCTCAGCGATAGGCAACAAAGAATTTTACCACCCTGGGCGATTCAATAGGTTATTGTGCGGATTGAAGGACAATGGAAGCGCTGCAAACTCTATCTTCCCCTGAGCCAAACTTCGCAACTATTTGGGGGCATTTACTCGCGACTCGATACTTGGCTCGTACGATCCACGCACTCTTTCACGGCAATCAGGCTGATTGACAACAAAATTTACAGTCACAGGCTACATCGTTTTGGTCTGGGATAGCACCCTCATGCTTCCCAGAGAACGCCAGTATATCTGGTCCGCCCCCTCGAGTCCACTGAAATGGATCTATCTTGTCAAGAAATATACCGCAATCTTATTTCTGACTTTTGCGATGATTAGTGAGTTTATGTACGGAATACGTGTTGTAACAAATCAGACTGACAGTCTGCCAAGCTGAAATGAGCGGAATGGAGGGTGTTATCAAGTCAACAACAGTATGTTTGGCATCGTGCTAATGACATTCGAGACTTAACCATTTTCTCTAGTTGTGAGTTGTGTGTCGAACCCTTAAGGAGGCAACTTGTGTTAACGATTAGGGCCAGCTGCAAGGCGTGGTTTCCGATTGCCATCCTTCTGGGAACCATTTCAATTGCGGTCGGTGATGGTATATCGAATTCCTTCTTCTTTGGCTGAACCTAATTTTACGACCACCTAGGAATCGTACTTAAGCGTGTCTGTATCCTCTGGGAGAATCGACGCTCGGTCTACATCACCCTTTTCATGCTCTGGGCTGCAGGTACTACTGCAGCCCTGTGCGTATCAATCTTTGCAATTAGCAAGTTTACACGTAAGTCGTCAGAATCATGGGCTAAGTGTGTTGCGGCATTCATCCATGGCCGCCTCGCAGCTGACGTTACGTTTGATCGGGACCTCAATACCTGTGTACCGTCTAATCACATTAGATTGGTGTCGTCCGCGTGGGGGATTCCTGTAAGATTGATTCTTCGAAAAGTCATCTAGAAAGTCACAAGAATTCAATTATTTCCGTAGCTCATCTTTGACGCCGCCGTCATGATCATGACTTGCTGGAATGCCCTGGATCGGCCACGTCAGATCACTACCCGCCTTACTATGACTCTCACCAAAGACGGCATCATCTATTTCCTGGTAAGGGACATGAAAGCCTTGACCGAAATTTTGTCTGACTGAGTTTTTCGGAAATCAAGATTCATTCTGGTAGGTCCATATTCTGTGCCTGGATGACGGCAGCTAATAGATGCTTTAGCACTGCGGAAAGTCAATACCATAATATTCTTGAAAGTACCGGTGGGCCTCCTTCCCTCTTCTTCTCTATACTGATATCTAATGCATCATCCGCTCGGATTCTGTCAGTTATCTATGCTCCTTGCTGGCTTTTAGTCAGTTTTCTCTCAATTTTCTTGCGTCGGACCACTCATTGATGATGCTCACAGCTGCTCCTGGGCCTTGGCTGTGACGTTTACCAGCAGACTTGTCATCAATCTCCGGGTGGTCGATGTACAGAATGGTGCCGACTCACTTGTCCGCGGTAGGATCAGTCCTTTCGATCAAACCTCTTCTCAAACCTCCTCACTCGACAAAATAAAAATCCATCGAGAGGAGGAATATGAGTTTATGTAAAATGGGACAGAGGCTCTTTAAGTGTGGCGGGCACTCCTGGTAATGCTTGTGTACTGCTCGCTCTATTTATGATGGCATTGGGACACCTCTGTTTTTTTGTGGAAACACATCCAGCCAATGACTCCCCGAGCAATCAGAATACTGGCGGTATATGGGATGGGTTCATTAAACTATGCACATGCATGCCTAAAGAGTAAACAACTAACAACAAGAACCGAACACTATGTCTATAGCGAGGTGTAATATGTGCACGGCGTTGTTTACTAGGCTCATCCGTGTCAGTATAATTGTCAATGTATACATTCTAACGGCGTACTTATCCAAGTCATCGTTGCTTACACTAAACAAATATTATTTAGAGTGTGAGTGTGAGCCTTTTTTTTTTTCGGAGCTTAGGCGACCGGAGAAAGCCGACGAAGACGACGAAGACTTCTACAATCCACCTCAACTCAACTGGAGCATCAATGATCAAACGGGCTTTTGATAGCGAAATGACACCGGGTATTTCGTCACTTATTTCGCCAATAGGTTTCAGGAATCTTTGTCTAACCATACTTGATGTATACACAGAACTTCGAAGTTCGAAAAACCTGGCGAAGAATGCTGTCTACAACTGAGACGTTCGCTGGTGGATATCGTACATGTAAGAGACAGCTCCGAAAGGCGACCTCAAATCATTTGCGGTGATAGTGTCGGAAATGCGAAGGAACGAGACGGTGTTTTAGCTCGTAGTGCCATGCAAGTGAGTTCATCAGCACTTGGCACGGACAAGCTGCGAAAGCTCTGCTTGACATGGGAATATGATGAACAAAAGATCAAGCTGCCCTTCTGATCTTGATCCTTTTCTGCCATATAATCCTCATGTCCGATAACGGAGCAGTTCTTTGTGCTGCCTCTCCTTCCACATCACAGCAACAGGTACGAAAGACCGTGCCAGACTTGACACCACATTCATTGAATCGTCAGGTCAGCGTGTCGAATATAAAGGACAATGGAAGAACATGAACTACTATCTACTTCCCTCCTCACTTTTGAGGGCACTTGGAGGAACCTCGTGACGACCCGATATGTAGCGCGTACGCAATATGCAACCTGTCAATCTCATGATTATGTCTAACATCGAGATTTACAGTGGCAGGCTATATTGTTTTGCTTTGGGATAGCATCCTTATGCTTCCCAGGGAACGTCGATATATTTGGTCTGCCCCTTCCAGTCCATTGAAGTGGATTTATCTTCTCAAAAAATACGTGGCGATCTTGTTCTTGACTCTTGCGACAATCAGTAAGTTTGAGATATACTCTTGGTCTGATTGCAAAGAATCCTGACAATCAACAAGCTGAGTTGAGTGGAATGGGCGGCGTCATCAAGTCAACAATGGTCTGTCTTTTCCAATCATTTTGATAATAACAATCGAGAGCAATGCGGTTTCCCCAGTTGTGAGTTCTGACGTTGATCTTGAGGTAGGAACCTTGTTGATTGTGACTCTCAGCTGCAAGGCATGGCTTCCACTCGCCATCGCTTTGGGAATCCTGTCGATCGCAGTTGGTGACGGTATGTAGTGTAGTATTGCCAGTGCTCTATCGATGAAGGATGTTGATTTTTGCCTGATTTTTGATCCATCCAGGCCTCGTACTCAAGCGCGTGTGTATTCTCTGGGAGAACCGACGCCTGGTCTACAACATACTTTTCATAGTCTGGGCTTCAGTGACCACTACAGCTCTGTGCGTCGCAATCTTCGCAATTAGCAGATTTGCACGTGAGTTGTCAGACCGGTGGGGTGGATCTGTCCTTCACAATTACTTATGGCTATCTCTTAGCTGAGGTTGTCTTCGATCGTGACTTCGATACGTGTGTACCAACCTCACGCATTCAATTGGTGGCCCCTGCCTGGGGAATCCCGGTAAGTTGATTCAAGGAGTCATTCTCCGAGACGCAACGCCTCAATCTTCTCTCGTAGCTGATTTTCGACATCACCGTTCTGATCATGACTTGCTGGAATGCCCTAGATCGACCGCGTCAACTCAGTACTCGCCTTACCACGAGTCTCAGCAAAGATGGTATCTTCTATTTCCTGGTAGGTCTCGTTCATAGCTTCCGCATGATAATATTTGAACCGAGCTGACCTGAAATCAAGATTCATTGTTGTAAGTCCAGATACCTGTTGGTTGAAGACGGAAGGCTTATCGATGGCTCAGCTCTTCGAATCCTCAATTCAATATTATTCTGGAAAGCACCGGTGGGTATCCTCAGTAACAGTTAAACCTGATACCTGACGCACTCTATGTGATTCCGTCAGTCCTCTCTGATTCTTGCTGGAGCTTAGTCAGTCTTCAATCTCTTGCTTTTGCCCGGCTTTCTCGTTAATGTTGATCACAGCTGTTCATGGGCCCTGGCCGTCACGGTTACGAGTAGGCTTGTCATCAACTTCCGGGTTGTCGATCTCCAGAAAGGCTCCGACACCTCTATGCCCCATGGTAGGATTAGCCCTTTCGACAGAAGCTCCTCTCAAACGTCTTCACTTGATAAAATCAAGATACATCGCGAGGAGGAGTATGAATTGATGTAAACTGTTTTGTTTCACATCACTATTTTATACATCGATACACTATCTAATGACTCCGTAGTGTTACTGAGTTAGCGACCGCACAGATATGTGTGTGTTGTGCCCAGGTCGGATCCATTGGATATAATCGCACAATGAGCTACAGGTTACCCTAGAAGTGATGGAACCAGAGTTCCAAGCCCGTAGTCCTGCGAACGAAGTCAACGAGGCCCCAAGCCGTGCCAATGACGTGCGATTATTGGTGAAGATATGCTTCAAAATGGTATTTGATGCACGAAGCACGTATGAAAAAGAGGCTTATGCCAGAGGTAGTCCACTAAGGAATAGCAATCTCCGACATCCTGTGCGGTAAGTGCTCCCACAGCGAACAAGCAAACAAGCAAACCTGAACGGAGAACGCCGAGTTTTTATCTACAAGTCGTCACCGCCGGCTGTCCCGCGGTTACGAAATGGATTGATGCACTTCAATATCGCTACAGACGCTGTCTGTTAATCAGATCACCTGGTCAACTAACTCAACTCCCTGAAATCATTACTAAACGATCTTTTGACGTTACCTCGCCGTAAAGCAACATGAAGCAAGGCCCAAAGGTCTCCATCATCCGCCTCTATCCCTCGTTAGGAGATCCAGAATTTTCTCCGATATTCAGTTTGCTATATACGGCAAAGGCAGGCTATTGATGGTATCCCCATTAACTTGACGTGAGACAGGAGGTTCCTCGATTCCTAAGTCGTCGTCAACGCGGACAGCGTCCGAAGGCGTCCTTGGACACGGCCCCACAACAACCGAGAATTCGAAGTCGTTTTCTACTGGCTCCTATTTCATTTGGGATTGGTTCTCAAACTCCGACATGCTATGTTTACGAGCGTATGATGCACGGCATCATTTCGGTGGTTCTGGCATCGGGTCTCTATGAGGTATATATGTCCAAAGTGTAAGGAGCGGCTGGACGCCTCCCGGCCTCGTCCTTCATTCGGCTCGTGCTGTGTCCCTCCCTCATCTTGCGCCCTGGGATTTGGTCTGGCGTGCAGTCTATTCCGGCGGTCATCTGAGTGACAAAGATATCAGTGTCTTAGCCATGGACGCCTTGGTCATGTCCTCAGACTTAAAACGAAGCTTTTTCGATGAGTTGGAGACTGGAGTTAAGAATCTCACGATAAGTCGGTACGCGGCCAGTAAGTATACTTATCCACCTGGCCCGCGTTGAAGCAATGTCTGTGTTTTCTCCAGTCGCTGGATATATGGTCTTGCTTTGGGATAGCGTTCTCCTCCTCCGAGAAGAGCGTCGTCTGATCTGGTCAACACACTCCAGTCCTGTAAAATGGATTTATCTGGGAAATAAGTATACGGTCATCACTATCCTGACCATTGTAAACTTCAGTCAGTTCGGTCCCTCTCATTATGTAGTCGTAATTTCAACTCATGCTAATGTTCCTGTGTAGCCGAGCTGACTGGTGTCGTAAAGTCATCGATGGTCTGTTTTTTTTCACCATACTTTGATCTCGGCTGATGTCACGGGTCTCAATCACATTCATAGTTGTGGGTGGGCTTCTATAGAAAATGGTTGTACAGACGGCTGAATGACGGGCAGTTGTAAAGTCTGGGGTGCAATCCACATATCATTGGGCATCCTTTCTATCGCTGTCTGCAACGGTACGTTGTGTGAGTTGTTGTTTGAGTTCGCAATCCTGATGATTGCGAAGGTCTCGTGCTGATCCGCGTCTGCATTCTCTGGGAGAACCGACGCTTGGTTTTCAATATCCTGTTTACCATCCTTATTTTTGTGACCGCGGCAGCGCTTGGGTTCACAGCGTACGCTCTGAACAAGATTACGCGTATGTGGACTTTGTGATTTGAAGCCGGCTTAACACTCATCTGAGGGAAACAATAGCCAGCCTGACTTACAATTCTTTATTCCAAGCCTGTATCGCAACCGAGCACACGCAACTTTTAGCCCCGGCGTGGGGGATTCCGGTGAGATTCATGCGGCTCTAACAACAACCTGACAAGCCCAATCAATAAATAGCTTATTTTTGACGCCACTGTGTTCATCATGACTTGTTGGAATGCATTGGATCGCCCACGTCAGCTCACAACCCGTATCACCACCAGTCTGAGTAAAGACGGGTTTTTCTATTTCTTGGTACGTCGTCGACTAGAAATGGGGACGAACTCAAGTTACTGAACTCATTCTGCGTTTAGATCATTGGCAGTAAGCCCAGTTCCTACAGGTACTCACTCCACACACGATTGACCTTCACGTAGCCCTTCGAGTGTTCAATGTTATCGTGATCTGGAAGGCGCCGGTGAGTTTCGCTGTTGTGAAGGGTTTTGGTAGATGAGCTCATGAGGCACGAAATCACCCTGTCCAGGTCTCTCTGGCATATTGTGGTGCATAGTCAGTAGCGTGCTTCCGAGTTTCTGGCGGCCTTCTAATGGAGAGATCGACAGCTTAACCTGGGCTCTGGTTACTGTATCCATGAGCAGACTACTCATCAATCTTCGAGTGGCAGAAACAGGTGGCAGCTCTGTCCCATCAAGTAGTCCTAGCCGAATGACACCCTTCAATGCCACCTCAAGCAACCGCGGGGCTGGATCCCTAAGCGACATAAAGATACAGCTGGAGCAGGAGTATGAGATGATGTAGTGCCCTGCGCAGCAATCCCTAGCGTGACTGCGCGAAAAAAAAGACGGGCTGCGAGTGATGGAAGTGTTCCCGGGCTCGTGCCTTGTTGGGTTTCTGGTTGGACTTGATGTTGCAAAGGCATCTCTCAACGCTTATACACGATCAAGATAGGAGATTGTATCTTATTTCGGATGCACGCAGTGCACTGGATGCTGCTTCAGCCGAAAAGACTTGGATGCATCGAGATGTTGCCAGATTATGTACATGTAAAGGCAAATATGACGATGATCAATGACTTTTGAAGTCAATTGGCCCAGTTGTTTGATCAGAGCGTTGTAAGTACCAGGGCTCCTCAATAAACGTGAGAGGCATGGGCGAAAGAAGTGAACGCGGAGTTTGAACCTGTCTCTGCCGAGAATATTCACTGGACAGGACTGTGTGGCCAAAAAAATCGCTGGTGGCAAGATGGTTGACATCACAATTCGAAAAAGACCATACGCCGATGCTGTTGTAACCCAGAGAAAATTCCTGAAGAAAACGGCTCGAGGGAAAGTCGTCAAGAGTGCGTGCCATTTCACTTCGCCTCGAATGTTCGCATGAAGAGTTGTGGCAGTCTTGCGAGAAAGATACTTGAGAGACGACGTTGCTTGTGGCATAGAAAACTGTCGAGAATGTGATGGAGGCTCACTGCCTTTCTCTGGTGTCGCGAGTCATAAGGACTACCCTCAAGGCCATTTTCTCTTACCAGACACAAATGTCTTCCTACACCAGGTGAGCATCCCCCGTGTCTCGCTCGCTCATCCATTCCAACGCAGCTACAGATGGATCTCATAGAATCGCCGCACTTCACCTCCCCCCTAATCATTCTGCAGACGGTAGTCGAAGAGGTTCGGCATCGATCCTTACCATTGCATAGCCGCTTGAAGGCCTTGATCACATCCGGCGACAAGAAAATATGGACATTTTACAACGAGTTTCGGAGGTAAATCTTCTAAAGAATCATGAAATGACGTTGGATCACACTTCCAAGTCAGACCGCTGTTGTGAGAGAAGACGAAGAGTCGCCGAACGATCGGAATGACAGGAGTGAATTTCTGCACCTGCGATACCTTGGAAAACTTCACCTAATCGTTCGTTAGGCATCCGCAAAGCAACTGCATGGTACAATACCCATCTCGAACTCACTCGTCCCGTGCGGCGGGGGCAACCAAAACCTGTTATTCCGACCATCATCTTGATGACCGACGATGCCGCAAATCGACAGAAAGCGAAAGAAGAGGGCATCCCTTGTCATTCAAGTGGGTCGTACATATCTCCCATAATCCTAGACTCATCGGCTCTCCCCAGCTCGATCATACATAGAGGGCCTAAGCAATTTTGACGATCTCTCTGATCTTTTGGCAGCCACAGACTCCAACGACCTACCAGAAGCAACTGCTTCATCCCGGAATGTCACCTTGTATTCTGACGTGAGCTCTTTCTCTGATCTGATTATCGCCAACTAATCCCTGCTAGTATCTCCCCATGTCCACTCTGGTGGCAGGCGTGAAAGGTGGTCAATTGCACCAAGGCCACTTCAATGCGAACCAGTACAACTACCTCGAGGTGCGTCCCTCGAATGAACAATTGCTCGCACAACCCTGAATGACTTTCATTGTAGGGCAGTGTTCCTGTGCCAGCTTTCTCAAAGCCAGTCTTATTGATAGGGCGCGAAAACATGAATCGAGCTGTTCAAGGGGACGTCGTCGTGGTAGAAGTCTTTCCCGAGACTGAATGGAAAGCCCCAACCGATGAAGTCGTGGATCAAGATTGTACGAACAAATACCTCATTACTTCCCTGACACTAAAATCACTTTACAGCAACACTGAAGAACGATGATCCGGACAATTCAGGCGATGAGGAGGAGGATGCAGAGATTGATGCCGAAGAAGCGAAAGCTCTCGGTCGGGGACGGCAAGAGAAAACTCAGAGTTCGGTCAAGCCATCATCGGAAAGACAGCCAACTGGGAGGATCGTCGGTATCATTAAACGAAATTGGAGAGCGTGAGTCCTCGGTCTTCTGGTCATCAACCTCATTTAATTTTTCTTCCTTGATAGCTATGTGTGCCACATCGATGGGGGCTCCCTGTCATCTACTCTCAGTACTTCACTCTCTCAGCAATCGGTCTTTGCCATCCCTGTATCACGCCTCCTTCCCCGCATCCGGTTGCGAACACGTCAAGCTCCTACGTTACTTGGGCAGAAAATTCTCGTCACTATCGATCGCTGGGACATCACATCACGCTATCCCGAAGGACACTTCGTCCGTGCCCTTGGGCGAGCTGAGAGCAAAGAAGCCGAGCAGGAGAGCTTATTGTTGGAATACGAGGTCCCTTACAGACCGTTCGGGAAAGCTATTCTGGACTGCCTGCCACCGGAGGGCGATACATGGGTAGTACCACCCAAAAGTCCGACAAGTCTGGACTGGCAAAATCGAGAGGACCTGAGAGATCTCCTGATATGCAGCATTGATCCACCAGGTACATCCTTTGTAGATGAGTTCCTACGAATGCACTTATCTGTCTTCAGGTTGTCAAGATATTGATGATGCTTTGCATGCCCGAATGTTGCCAAACGGCAATATTGAAGCAGGCGTTCGTGAGTCCTTCGATCCTCCCGGCATTGCTTATTTCTAATTCTTTTCCGACAAGACATCGCGGACGTCTCCAGATTCGTCCTTCCTGATAATCCGATGGATAGTGAAGCCGCCGCGCGCGGTACCACTGTTTATCTGGTGGATAACCGCATAGACATGTTGCCATCTTTACTGGGTACTAACTTATGTTCGCTTCGACCGCATGTGGAGCGCTTAGCGTTTTCTGCGATTTGGGTAGGTTTCCATCCCGCGAGTTCTGTCATATCCTGATGACCCACCAAGGAACTCACGCCAGAGGCCAAGATCGTGCAAACGAGATTCACAAAGTCCGTCATTGCATCAAAAGCGGCATTCACATACGAGGAGGCGCAGATTCGGAAGGATGACCCGTAAGCCTCATAAACTTAGGCTTCCATTTCATATTCCAATTCTGCGCGTAGACATCGAGATGATGACCTAACTAAAAGCATACGCCTCTTGAACAGCCTTGCCCTGAAACTCAAGGCTGCGAGGATGGCCGCCGGAGCACTCAACCTGGCATCACCGGAAGTCAAAATTCACCTCGACAGCGCTGAATCATCTGATCCTATTGATGTCGAGCAAAAAGAGATGAGGGAGACGAACAGCTTAGTAGAAGAGTTCATGCTTCTCGCGAACATTAGCGTTGCGCAGAAAATTCAAGAGTCTTTCCCTCAAACAGCCGTTCTCAGGTATGTCTATCCTAAGCTTGGCCCCTTCTACTCGACTGAGTTCTTGACTCCCGTAGACGGCATCTGCCTCCGCCGCGTACGAACTTCGAGAAACTGCAAGATATCCTCCAGAAACGTCGTAGAATGACCCTTGATGTTTCGAGCTCAGGAGCCCTGGCCGATTCGTTAGATCAATGCGTTGTGAGTAACCTCGTTGCCCTTTATTCGTGTCCACGTCTGATTGGTCATGTAGGATCCAAACGAGCCTGCCTTCAATACCTTAGTTCGCATCATGGCCACCCGATGCATGCTATCCGCCGAATATTTCTGTTCAGGCAGTGTATCTAAAGACACTTTTGGGCATTATGGGCTCGCAAGTCCGATTTATACACACTTCACCAGTCCTATTCGACGATACGCAGGTACGTCATCGTTATCATTCCATAACTCCTTTAGCACTGATTACCTCTAGATGTGCTTGCTCATCGCCAACTCGCGGCTGCCATTGGGTATCAGTCGTTGCATCCCAGCTTGCATTCTAAACAGCATGTGGAGACGATCCTGACCAATGTCAATAGAAGGCATAGAATGGCGCAAATGGCGGGTCGCGCCAGTGTCGAATTCTATGTCGGTCTCGCTTTGAAAGCGAGAGGGACCCGGGATGGAAAAGCCACAGAAGTTCAAGAGGAAGCCTTCGTGATCAAGGTGTTCCGAAATGGCGTCGGCGTTTTCGTCTCGAAGTATGTGCCACCCTATTCCAATATACCGTGCATGTGTCTGACGATCTTTAGACTTGGTATCGAAGGCGTAGTGATGTTCAAGAACGACCACAAATTCGATCCCGATGCTTATACTATATCTCTGACATCCTCCACCGGCAAGGAAGCTACGATTGCGGTGTTTGACAGAGTCACCGTCAGCATCTCTGTAGAGAAAGACAAGAATACTCAGAGAGGGAAAGTGGCGATGTCTCTCATCAGTCCTGTCAACACTACTGGTTTGTAATTATTATACATACATGTATTAATAACATAATCATCCATGCACGTTATCGTTAATTCTTGGAGCTTCGCTATCGTTGCGGGAGTCTCGCATAGACCAGATTTTGAGATGAGATTGAATCGCAGTGGGTGATAAGGAAGTTGATGTGTCAGGCACGATGCCAGCATTCGACTGAGATTCCGGCGATTCATCGTCGCTCGAATCGATCTCGTACTCGCTTTCTCTGCCATCTATTGAACCCTCGAAATGACGAGTTCCTGAGGCCGACAACAACAAAGGCTCTTGGGAGTGGAATTGCACCGAACCTATTGCATCTTTGAGGTGGCATATCAGCCTCGAATATAATACAATATAACCGTTTGACCTACCTGTGCCTGCAGCAAAGCTAGAATGAGACACGGATTCATTATTTTCATCAGTCAAATCAAAGAAATGGATATGTCCTTTCTGTCAAGCCCGTGAGCTGCAGTCGTCGCATATGCCCTCCGAGAACTGACCGTATCCCCGGCTGCTAGCCATTTGCCAGAGAGATCGATGTCAAATCGAAGTTTTTGGTTTGTGAACCCAGGTCGTTTGAAGTCCTTTAATGGTTCAGATGGGTTTCTTATGTCCCACATTCGAATTTCGTCTCGCCGCCGAGCGGATGCAAATAGCTCATGAGGCCGAGCAGGATTGAATAACACCTATTTTGCGTCAGGGTGAAATTCAATGAAACAATTTGCTGATCTGCTCCTGACCTGGGTCGTAGCTCCGATACTGTCGCCAAGGAAATTTAGCACTTGCCCACCAGTATCAGCCGAGAACAGTGCAATGCCCGAGGAAAGGGAAGACGCGGCATAGACCTCCGACCAATCGGGACAGAATGCTATAGAGGATATTATACCTTCTTCGCTGTTAGACCACCAGATGCGAGTGCCTTTTCCTGGAAAATCTACCTTTTAATCCATCACGACTTTTCCGTGAAGGTGTGGTGTGTAAACGTGTCCCTTCTCCTGGGCGTTGAAAGTCGAATACTTCGATGGCATTTTCGAATCCGCAATACAGACTAGATAGACGATCAGTACTCTCACGTGTTGTACAGGATTGGGGTCGTACTGTGTTGCTGTGGGATCAAATGCCATACTATGAGGCGCAATTTGACGCTCTCTGTGATCCACTATTCTGTAAGACGCTCGAAGCTAGCGTTGCATTTCAGACCTTGAACCTGACTGCAAGAATGCGCTGCTGATACCGTTTTCGAGGATGCATCAATCAATTTGACAGGACTTTCCCGTGTTGACGCCAAAAAGCAAAATGAAGGCGGGTTGAGGGCAGAAGCAGACGGATACCATAGATACTCTAGCACAGGAGCAGGCTGGCGAATGCTATGTTGATGTACCAACGCTGATCCAAAACTGAGTTTTATGTCTCCGCCAACGAGACGCTCATGGCTCACTACTGACAACATAAGCACATTAGCCAGAGATTACTTTATGTGATTGCATCTTACCCGTCGTATATGTTTAATGAATGATCTTCGCATTGAGCGAGAACTGCAGTTCCGTCGGAACACCTTTGGTTTCTCATCGATATAACCAAAAGACGCCGCATCCGAATTCACCCACCATTTTGCTGATCGAAAGAAATTACCGCTCCATTTACTGAAGTCGGCAGAAGAGGAAACAACCAGATTCGCACTGTCTGAGACGTAGAAAGCTGGAGGTTGCCAGGCTGCAACTTCAGCTTGAGCTGGCTCAGCAACCGCTGAGTTCGCCATGGCGGTTGAGAGGTCGGGAACCAGATCTGTCATTGATAGATACGTTCTCCTGAAAGACCCCTGATTAATTTCAAGTTGAAGGTACAAAGGTACCGGTAGAAGACTGCGTGCCCCTTAGACTGAGCTCGTCAACGTCAGAATCCAAGTTGTCGGGTCGTGCCGAGAGAAATGCCGAACTACTTTCAGCTTCGGAGATATGGGGAAAAGTGCGTCACTCTCACACTCCCGAGTCTTTTGCGCGTGCGATGAGAGCATACATGGGAGAGCGACAATCTTGTCCTCTACCATGCACATCCCTCTCACATCCTCTGCAAATGCGGGCTCGGATCCCATCAAGATTGCCATCTGGTGACTCAGTTGGAACTTTTGCTTTGTTTATTGAACTGAATGGAGCAATGGCTATCCAGTGGTGGAGGGATCGGGGGGCTTTCCTTAGCATACATGCTTCAGAAAAACTCCAACATCGATGTGCAAGTCTACGAAGCGACCTCGCACTTTGAGGAGGTCGGCGCCGGACTAACTGTTTGGCCTCGGACATTAAGGATTTTGCGAATGGTGGGCCTGAAGGACGGTTATTCAGATTTGGCGACTTTCCCGCCACCGGAAGCCTCTAGTCCGTGTCTATTCCAATTCATGTATAAACATCTGGTGCTTTGCGACTCTTTCCTGATTAAACTTTTACTCCTCATCTCACAGATCTTGCTTATGACTTCCGCAAATCCGATCAGCCGGAAGAGGGGCATGTGTATTTCGAACGTCAGGTTCCGGGTAGGTTCTCTCGATTTCTCGGTAGATGCGCGAGGAACCGAGCGCTTATGTACTTCTTATCTGTAGGCGGCTTGACCAGTTTCCATCGAGCGCACCTCTTAGATTTGTTTGCGAAGAAAGTTCCGACCAAAAATTGCCATTTCAAGAAGCGATTGCAATGCTACGAGCAAACTGAAGACCACGTCACACTGTATTTCGCCGATGGCACTCAAGCAACTTGTGACGCATTGATTGGATGCGACGGAGTCCATTCAGCGGTCAGAAAGAGAGTTCTCAAAGAGAAACTTCTCTATGAGGAGGACGACAGCCGCAGGAAAGAATTGACCGAGTGTTTGAATCCGATCTGGTCACATACTAATGCATGGCGCTCACTTATCCCGATGTCTGTTTTGAAAGCCGTAGCGCCAGATCATCCGGCTACTAAACGGCCTCAGATAGTGCGTACGTTCATTCCACGTGGGCCTTGTCCTGACCATGCTATCAGTATTGTGGGACTCGGCAGGTTAAAACTGAGCCTAGATGCGATCTTAGTCCCCGACTGATCTCAGATTTAGCATGCGGTGGTGTACCCGATCGCGAAACACACCTTGATAAATTTCGTTGGCTGCAACAGAGAACCGAATGAAGAGGGCACATATGATGCCTTATATGCGCTTCCTCCTAGTAAGGAGGATGTCGACAAGATGTATGCTGATTGGGAACCAGATCTTCAGATCTTACTGACGGTAAGGAGTGTCGAGTAAGAAAAATATTGACAGTTCTTGAATAATGGTTGTAGTGCATCACTACAATCACGAGATGGCCGATCCACTACCTGAAACCGTTGCCTTCGTGGACGGAGGGACGTGTCACTTTACTTGGCGATGCGGTAAGAGTTCATCACGTGGCTGTGTCCGGCCGAGTGGCTAAGCACGACTGCAGGCCCACGCTATGGCCCCTCACTGTGCGGCGGGAGCAGGAATGGCGATAGAGGTAAGACCGGAAGTAAATCCGAGAGAGTTATGCCTCATTAAGCGTTAGGACTCATTCTTGTTGTCCACGCTGCTCCGACATTCGATGGTGTCCAAAGTCACGCTCCCGAGTGTTCTGAGAGCATATGACAAGGTTCGTCGTGGACGTTCAGAACACGTCATGGAAGCTTCGGAATATTGTGGGTTTATCTACCATTTCGTGGGAAAGAACGAGGATGAGTTGGATTTGTTGGGACCAGAAATCGCCAGACACACGGAATGGATAATGAGTTTCGACCCAGTCCAAGACGTGGAAGTTGCGATTGGACACATGATGAACTACATATTTGATGACTGCCGTAGTGTACATAAAACATGATGGTTTCGTGGCTTGGTGTTGGCCACGTCTGATTAGAAGCGTGCGAGGATCGGAGTCTGAAAAGACTTAGTGACACGTCAACCGATTTCGTGTCCTCGCCAGCGCATCCCTGTCCGAAGTGAACGTATAAAACCACCTGTTGCCGTCGTTTAACTCTCCTTTTCAACCTTCTCCTCCTCCTTTCTCTATCATGTCCCGACTCCCAAGACGACCATCACGGACGCGTGCCCGTCAAGCCGCATCTTCTTTCTCAATTCTTTTCTTTACTTTACTCGCTGTTCTCCTCTTATGTCCCGTCGCTGTGAGCGCCGATGAAGATAAAAAGTCAGAGTACGGAACTGTGATTGGCATAGGTATGCAGACTTCCCCTCTACCACATCTCCTGCCTCTAACGAATAACTGCAGATTTGGGAACTACGTGAGTTTTATCAAAGTACGAGGCAATAACCAAAGCTGACGTCTGCGCGACCGCTGATAGTTATTCATGTGTCGGGTATGTCTCTGCTTGCTCCGATACCTGCATATATGCTTATTCTATCATCAGTGTCCAACGTGGAGGACGTGTAGAAATTATCGCCAACGACCAGGGTCATCGTATCACACCATCATGGGTTTCTTTCACCGACGAGGAAAGATTGTGCGTGTACTTTCGCTGAACGGATTCTTAGCTCTCTAACTTCTGAATATAGAGTCGGTGACGCCGCTAAGAACGCCTTCCACCAAAATCCCGAAAACACTGTCTTTGACGCCAAGCGTCTGATCGGACGTCGTTTCGATGACCCTGAAGTCAAGCGTGATCAGAAGGTATGCATCATACCCAGTCTCACATCCCAGTCTTGCTAACACCGGGTTCTAGCACTGGCCATTCAAAATCGTCGACAGCGGAGGCAAGCCTAACATCCAGGTTAAGCATCGTGGCGACAAGAAGACCTTCACTCCGGAAGAAATCTCCGCTATGGTTCTCGGCAAGATGAAGGAGACTGCTGAGGCATACCTTGGCAAGAAAGTCACCCACGCCGTCGTCACCGTCCCCGCATACTTCAACGACGCTCAGCGTCAGGCCACCAAGGACGCAGGCATCATCGCCGGTCTTAACGTCCTCCGTATCATCAACGAGCCCACTGCGGCTGCCATCGCTTACGGTCTTGACAAGAAGGGTGGAGAACGCCAGATCATTGTCTACGATCTCGGTGGTGGTACCTTCGATGTGTCTCTCCTCTCCATCGACGACGGTGTCTTCGAGGTCTTGGCTACCGCTGGTGACACCCACTTGGGTGGTGAAGATTTCGATAACCGTGTCATCGACTACTTCGTCAAACTCTACAAGAAGAAGACTGGCACCGACGTCACCGGCAACCTCCGCGCTCTCGGTAAACTCAAGCGTGAAGTCGAAAAGGCCAAGCGTACCCTCTCTTCTCAACAGAGCACTCGCCTCGAAATCGAGAGCTTCGAGGATGGCAACGACTTCTCCGAGACTTTGACTCGCGCCAAGTTCGAGGAGCTCAACATGGATCTTTTCCGCAAGACCATGAAGCCCGTCGAGCAGGTTCTCAAGGATGCCAATGTCAAGAAGGAAGATATCAGCGACGTAAGTCATGTTAATGATCGGCTGGCACGCATATATTGATCTCTCTGTGTAGGTCGTTCTCGTCGGTGGTTCCACTCGTATCCCCAAGGTCCAACAGCTCCTGAAGGAATACTTCGGTGGAAAGGAGCCCTCCAAGGGCATCAACCCCGACGAGGCTGTCGCCCATGGTGCCGCCATTCAAGGTGGTATTCTTTCCGGTGAAGAGGGTACCGAGGATCTCGTCCTTATCGACGTGTGCCCTCTTACTCTCGGTATCGAGACCACTGGCGGAGTCTTCACCAAGCTCATTCCCCGTAACACTGTCGTTCCCACCAAGAAGAGTCAGATCTTCTCTACCGCCGCTGATAACCGTTCGTCTCCTGGTCATCTCTAATTGATTATCTCTGACAGTCTTGCGCAGAGCCTGTGGTATTGATCCAGGTCTTCGAGGGTGAACGTTCGTTGACCAAGGACAACAACCTTCTCGGCAAGTTCGAGCTCACCGGCATTCCTCCCGCTCCTCGTGGTGTTCCTCAGATCGAGGTTACCTTTGAGATCGACGCCAATGGTATCATGAAGGTTTCTGCCGCCGACAAGGGAACGTGAGTAATTTTCAGTCCGTCATGGGCGATAATCTTAATGATAGCTCTTTAGTGGTCAATCCGAGTCCATCACCATCACCAACGAGAAGGGCCGTCTTTCTCAGGAGGACATTGACCGCATGGTTCGCGAGGCCGAGGAATTCGCCGCTGAGGATGAGGCTCAACGCAAACGCATTGAAGCCCTCAACAGCTTGTCATCATTCGTCTTCGGTCTCAAGAGTCAGCTCGGTGACCAGGAGGGTCTCGGTGGCAAAATCTCGGACGACGACAAGAAGACTCTTCTCGCCGCCGTCAAGGAGGCATCGGATTGGATCGACACCAACGGCCAGGAAGCCACTGCCGACGAACTCGAGGAGAAGTTGGCAGATATCCAATCTGTCGTCAACCCAATTACAGCTAAGCTGTACACGGACGGCTCTGCCACCCCCGCGGATGACGATGACGAGCCTCTGCACGACGAATTGTAAACTAAAAGTATTTGATGTTCCTTTTTGTGGTCGAGTAGATGATAGCTCTACCAAGGAGGATGTAATTTATAGTTCGCACATCCTCAATCTCATTAGCATTACAATGCATTCTGTACATAGGCAATACCCTCAACTTGAAACTTTTACAATGATGAAACGGATGCTGGCCTGAGTTCATGAATTGCCGGCGACCTTCTCTTTAACCGTGTTGACGACACCTCCGTGATTCTCTTCTGCTTCGCCCTCTCCTTCTTTGCTTGCACCGCCGCTCGCGCTCTGACTTCCAACCTGGTCTTTCATCCCAATACCCTCCTGATTTCCACTGCCTGAAGCTCGCGATGCACCTTCAACACTTCCACTAGCAGCATCCTGACCTCCTCTCTGCGACCTCGCGTCTTTCCCTGATGTAGCAGCTTGGGAATGTGGATCTTTGGCTGCGTGAGGAGCAGTTGTATCACGGTCGTCAAGGACGTGGCCTTGCGATGTGCTATTTGGTCTCTTTGAGCGAGAGGATGTAGTGGCGATGGCTCGGAGGCCTAGGGAGCGGGCTCGTGCGCGGGTTATGGTTGGGGTGAATGCTGTTCGGATGGTGAACATGGCTGTTGTGAATGGGACGTTTTGGAAGAGATTTAGAGAGGGGTTACGAGCTTTTAAGGAGCGATATATGTCAGGTGTTGTATGCGGTTGACGTCATTTGGTGAGGATCCCTATCCTCATCCGGAAAAAGGATGACCATTTGTGTGTCGTGCATATTACTTGGTAATCTTGACTTGTGATGTTGGCATACTTGTCCTATAAATTTGTTCGCTAACGCAATGTCATGAAGTTCCAGGGCGCTACACCTCCGAGTCTCCTTAGGTGACCACGATCAGATTGGAGTACCACCGGACCATTCTAATATTGAAGGCAGTATAGACTAGTATCGTGGATGATATAAAGCTTCTTATGAATTGGATCAAAAGCACGAATCCGATAGAACCTTTCCTTATCAACGCCGTTACCTTCAATCGATTCAATTGCTTTCCAAGGATCTTCGAGAATCACAATTCCCTGCTCCATCGCAGGGATATCCTTGACGTATAGGAAGTGAATAGTCGGGGAGATGGTATTGGTATCTGGAGGCTCCCAAGAGACGAACAAGATTCTGCGACCCAGCGTGCAGTCCACGTAGTGGGTAGGATCTCGGAATACGCAGGTTCCAACCGACCAGGGGGACCCAGTTAGGTCATGAACCCCGTAGAAGGCAAAATGCATGGCTGGGCTCTGGATCGCTTCAAACGACATGAACTTGGTAATGCCGACGGAGAATGATTCCAAAACGTATCGACCTCGTCCGAGGGGTCGAAGAAAGAATCTGGTGTTGAGGGGCAGAGTTTGGATAACGGAAATGCTGATACCAATGCTGTCGAGTTCGATTTCTTGCGATCCTGGCCGAACCCCGAAAGGAGGAAGTAGGAGTGGAATGTCGGCTATGCCTAAGATTGTCTTGCGAGCGCTTAACGCAACAATGATCTTGGAAGAAGTCGGATGCAAGTGAACACTGGCGATACTGAAGGGCTTCGCGACGGAAAATCAGCTGCTGGGACTTCGTAGATGGTAAGGATTCACTGACAATTTGAGAATCTGCCGGCCACATAGCACTGGAAAGAAGATCATCGGGCTGGAACGATATGGTTGCCTCGAATCCAGAGTCACTCTGCCAATCCACTACAGCCATCCGATGCTTGCCGTGCACCAGAACAAGCTGTCCACATATCTCGATGTGCCTGATCACATCCAGTGAACTCAGCTGCAGTGTTTTTCGAAGAGATATCTCAGGCGCTTGGACTGCATTATGGCCACATGGGAAAACTATGTGATAAATCAGCACTATCCTGATATTCGATATGAACGGCGAGGATGTTCGACAAATGCAGAAAACATACCCAGAACCTTGCGTCATTGTCGGCTGGTTGTAAACTCGACTAAGAATTGCCAGATATACAGTCTGACCGTTGTCTGGACTATAGTACGAATGACCATAACCAATTCCTTGAATTTCGATTCGAAATTCCATCGCGGTCGAATCGCCTATATTCTTCTGTAAGACTAAGACCGAGTCGTACGCGTCCTTGGTGATTATCCATTGACCACCTGGCAGAGGAGTGATGCTTTCGGGCGTCTCTGCCTCAGAGAGGTGGTAACGGCCCAACTTGCGGTGGGACTTTGGGATCCACATCTTTCTCGCGGAAGAATGGGAAAACATGACATCCTTTGATGCAAGCACTGCAAGATCGTGTACGGGGATTGTTTCCAACGTCAATCCCAAAGGCACAGGGCACAGATGGGCATCCGTTGCGGACAGCCAAAAGCCTCGCTTGGTAGTAGCAATGTGATAGAAATGACTAGAGACCTGCCATATTTAAGTAAGTGAAATGAAACAATCCATTTGGACATAAAGGCACGCCATCACCCACTTGTGAAACTTTTGCTCGCTCATGAAGTGTGAAGTCATTCAGTATTTCGAATAGCAGTTCAACAGGAAGACCATCCAGATTGGGAAACATGCTCGTCCGGGTGCCATTCACTAGGATATCCTGTACAAAGAGTTAACTGGCCACAAATTGGGTCTTGATGATCGTTTTGTTCGTGATAGATAATTTCCGTACCGACTCCAACCAATGCAAGAATGAGAGTGGACTACACAGCCACCTACTACAGCCGCGCTCAACGTCCGCAAGCGCTCAGTGGACACGACCCTCAAGCTTGTATTCTGTTCGCTTGAGGGTTCTCATGCTTTGCTTGTTTCGAAAATGAGCTCAACTTCTACTGAGAAGACTGCAGACGCGTCCAAAAAGCCATGGATTGGTGCCACCACTCGACTTCTACTTCTAGGACTGGTGTTTCATCTGGCGTATATCCCGATCGTGTTCGATTGCTACTTCACAAGTCCTGTTGTCAATGGCATGCAGCAATTTGTCTCTCCAATTGCGCCTGCTAAACGCGTTGTGTTGATTGTTGGCATGTCTTCAAACTTCTGTGGCATCCAGTAGCTAACACTTTCAGTATAGGAGATGGGCTGAGAGCGGACCTGCTATTCAATACGAACGCGTTCCCGGGCATCCCACACTCTCCCAAGGTTGTAGCTCCTTATATTCGGAATATAGCAGAACAAAGGGGTGCTTTTGGTGTTTCGCACACTCGAGTACCTACGGAGAGCAGGCCCGGACATGTTGCTATCATCGGTGGGATGTATGAGGATGTTTCAGCTGTCACGAAGGTATGAAGTCGCCATGTTCTCTGAATGCCTGAGATAACAAGGAGCTTGAGGGATGGAAAACGAATCCAGTGAGCAACTTCGCACTATGATTCGAACTGTATCTTATTCCTCGGAGCGTCATAGGTCAACTTCGATTCTGTCTTCAACCAATCTTCAAATACGTTCTCTTTTGGTTCGCCAGATATCCTGCCTATGTTCGCAAAGGGTGCCACACCAGGGAAGGTCCACATGTGGTGCTATGACGAGCATGAGGAAGATTTCACAAAAGGTGAAATTCGCTTTAATGCGATATCTCAAACTTTAATTCTAACATGTCTATATAGATGCCACAGCTTTGGATGAATGGTCTTTCAATCATCTTGAGCTTTTACTCCGAAACGCAAGCAGCGATCCGGAGCTGAATCGTCGCCTGCGTTCAGACCGCGTGGTCTTCTTTCTACATTTACTGGGTCTGGACACGACTGGACATTCTTATCGTCCGCATTCCAAAGAGTACATGAAGAACATCCAGGTCGTCGACGAAATTGTTGAGAAAACAGAAAAGCTTCTTGCGGCGTTTTACAAGGATGACAAGACAGCATACATCTTCACAGCTGATCATGGGATGTCGAATATCGGAAATCACGGGGATGGAGGTCAGGAAAATGACAGTCCACCATAGACCTTTCTGACAGTTCTTGCCAGATCCGGATAGTACAAGAACTCCTCTTATTGCCTGGGGAGCTGGGATTCGTGGTCCGCTGGCGGACCCAAGATCGGCTTCACACGATGCCTACTCCGTTCCTTGGGATTTACTGCATCTCGTCCGTCGCGACGTGGAACAAGCAGATATAGCACCACTGATGAGCGTCCTAATTGGCGGCCCACTGCCTGTCAACTCAGTCGGGATCTTACCCGATATCAAAGATAATAAACCCGGTTATTTGGATCAGAGCTTGACAGATGAGGATATTGCAAATCTCGCATTTGTGAACGCAAAAGTAGGCGCACCATACATTTTCAGGTAGAGCGCGTCCTCAGCTACTGCAAAGGTCATACTAGAGCAGTATCGCGTCAAGCATCGTAAGTTTATTATGCTACTAGCAGGAATTCTCACATGCTAATCTATTGTGAAAGGCTTGAAGGCGACACACTCACTATTCTATACTCCCTTTCCGGGGTTGAGAGGAGAATTCGAACCTGGTGGCGATATTGTAAACTTTATCGATGCTCAAATGAGGGCAGAAGATTGGAAGGCAGCGAAAAAGACCGCGGGGCTACTGATCAAGACTACACTCCAGGGGCTGCGTTATCTTCAAACGTGCGTCCTTTACATACTCAATAATCGGAAAGCCTAACCGCGTCATTCAGCTACGACCGGATACTTTTGAGAGCAATAGCCACCGTGGGTTATATTGGATGGGCAGCATACAGCGGAATTTTCCTTCTACGATACCATCTCAATCGCAGGCCTATGGCGCTTAATTCATCTATGATATTGACTGCTCTCTCCGCTGCCGTTCTTCTTGCATTTTGGGCTATTTTCACGTTACAATCTTCGCCGGCTACATTTTACATCTACGTTTCGTTCCCAGTTTATTTCTGGCATGAAGTTCTACAGTATATGTTCTTCGCAAGTCCCACTGAAGAACTTGACGACGACGAAGAGTCAGGGTCGAGATGGGCAAGTTTTGGGAAAGGTACTCTATACGTTCTGCTCGTAATTTGGGTGCTTCGAGAAATGGTCGTGAGTTGCTTTTCCTAGTCGATCCTTGTTCTTCGTCTGAAACCCGTCTCGCACTAGCATGGTTATACTGAGCGTCTCATCTGGGGCATGGGATACATTGTCATTGGGCTGTTCTGGCCTTTCCCACCTTGGAGCATCTTCAAACCGAGAGGTCAACTTCCGCTTCTTATGGCGTGGAAAGTCAGCACCTTTGTTTCCGCGATATTTCCATTCCTGCCTGTGGAAAAGACTGAGAGCGTATCGATGATGTAAGCCTTTCTTTGTATAGCACATGCCATGCTCAAGAACGTGACAGAAACTTCGGAGCTGGACTGATGATCCTGCTTGAGATTTTCGTGATGGCGTTTTCGTCTCCGGAAGTACGCAAGACTGCTCCTCGGGGTACATTCCGGTACCAGGTCAGTGTGGCTTTGCGTGCCGCCATCGGGTCCCGTTGTCTCAAACATCCTCTTCCAGATAATCTTGATCATCCTCAGCGCCATATTGACCTCGGGTTCTGTACGGGACTTGCAAGCCAAACAGGGGTTGTCCAAGTTCAACCAATGGGCGAGTTGGTTAATCCTTGGTATGTTCCCTAAGCGTCGGACACGCAGCAATTCGTTGACCAGAGGCTTTGCTCGATAGTCTTGTCCGTCATCGAGCCTTTCCGTGTCAGAAAGCGGATTCAAGACCCTATCATGAGGATCACGAGCTACTTCCTCGGATTCGGGCCATACATGATCATTCTTTCTATAAGCGAAGAGGCATTGTTCTATGCGTCCTTTGCGGGCACATTGATTCTGTGGATTGCGGTGGATTCTTCAGCTGAGCAAAATAGACTTGCTGATTTGCAGTCACGCGGAGAAGACGCCAAAGAGTCCACAGCCAAGCGAGGGCTAAGAAGCGGCGATCTGAGAATAGCTTTGTTCTTCTTGTTCTTCGTACAAGCTGCTTTCTTCGGGACTGGAAAGTAAGTTGCAACTCCTCTTCAACCTGTGCTCATATTAAACCCATTTTTCGTAGCGTTGCTTCGGTCTCGTGAGTGTTTCCCGGCTGCGCGAACTCCCATTCTGACTGAGCGACTTGCAGATCATTCTATCTTGAACCTGTTTACCGACTAGTTCCTGTCTTCAGCCCCTTCCTCATGGCGTCACTTTTGGTTCGTCTTCTTGTCGGTGCTCTTATCATCGCTTTAACCGCAAACGTAGATTCTCAAAATCATCGCGCCCTATGTGGTTCTTTCCGCCGCATTCGCAACTCTCAACGATCAACTTGGACTTGCGCCCTTCTCTCTTTTCATGGTCGCTCTCACCCTAACAGACGGTATGCCGCATCGATCCCGGTTTGGCGTTTGTTTAATCGAGAATAGGGATGACCCTCGCTTTCTTCTACAACGTTCGAGATCACGGGTCTTGGTTGGAAATTGGACAGACTATATCCTTCTTCGTTATTAGCTCTCTACTCTTGGTTTGGAGTGCTGGAGTATGCGCTGCTGGCCAGTGGTTGATGGCTGGTTCACTCGGTTCACAATCACGGACTAAGATCGAATGATCTGGCAGGATATCCAACTCCAAGTCCCACTCACACAGTAATTCATACTGAAAGATGTATGAGGGAAATCGCTTTATCTCTTCTCCCTCCACTTTCACGGAGTCTTTGATTATGAGAATGATTCAGCGCCTCCCTCGTCATGCTCATATCATGATGCCAGAATTTTTTGCAGCGTTTGAACTTTGAAAAGGATAAATCAGTGTTCAATCTCCGCCCATTAGCAGCTTAGCGCTCGACTCAATTCCTTATCCGAAACAACAGGCGTTCAAATAGTTGGTTCACAGTCTTGGCAGCTATCTCCGTCCTCGTTGTCGATGTTCCATGATGATTCTCATACGAAATGTGCAAAAGTCCTGAGCTATCACTGCGATTGATGGGATATAACCCATGGGATCCTTCAACACGTCCCAAGACTCCCAACACCGATACTCAGGGTTACTCTAGTGGGAAATGTCTTCGAGTTGCACGGGGTGCCTGGAGCGGAATTTATCACAGGAATATTTTGAATGAGAACGTGGTGGATTCTTGGACTGTAAGCATCGAAATCAATACCGAACGGCGTATTTCGTGACATTGGTTCTGATAACTTCATCTAGAGCACCCACTATAATGCTCACCCGCTCGAACTACTTCCAGCCTTGCAATACTATCTGCAAGAGATAGTTACACATCCTTCGCTGCTCTCTTTCCATCACAGAGAAATCCAGCATTCACCATGGAGTCCGGTCGGAACTGGTTCCGCTTTCTGTTCCCGAGCCGACCTCCTATGTAAACCCCCCTATGACGACTTTGGCTCCCACTCTCATTTCTCACCTTGCTCGCATTCGTGCACGATACAGTCAACCACGTATGGCGCATAGTCTCCTCCAGCCTCCAACAGCAGTACGCATCCACGAAGGATTGCTCAACATCCCGTCACCCACCCCAATCTCGTCGAAAGCTGAAGCTGAGCGAGGTCTCACTCACGACCATTTCTTCAATCATTGCTTCTTCACACCCGTTGGCCTCCATAATCACCTCAGCCATCACATACTCGCAGCGTATGACCTTGGAGCCCCCACGACTCTATTGAAAGCCATTGCAGAGACAGAGCAGAGTGACCAACGAGATATTCATTTAAAAGGAGAGGACTTGAAGGGAAAACAGGTGCCAGAGGAGGGAAGTATCACCGAAGACAATTGGAAAGATTGGCTTGGTAAACAAGAGTATGTACCATCACTCTTCCATCTCTTCCAAGAGTAACTCGAGGACAGGGCCTATTCGGCTTTGCTGTCTTTCTTTCGGAGTCAGGTTGTAAACCTAGGCCGTGAGAAGACGCTAGAACGTTTTGTGTTCTCAGACGAAGCCAACGACAACGGAACGAGTATGGTGATCAGGCTCGTATCTGGCGCGTATGTCGATATTTTGATCATTGAGAAATTTCGATCTGAGTTGTTTTCGTCTTTAGAGCTCATCCCCTGATCCAGCTCGGTGTACGTTGTCTTTTTCTTCAGTGTCTTTGAGCAGGTGCCATAACCTTTCTGATATAGTATGGCGCTGAATTCTCGGATGACTTGATTTTCGCTTCCGGGCTGGCACAGGCTGCAGTGCACAACACTGTAGCACAAACAGTCCCCATCCATGAATACATCCCTCCCGATGGGGCATCCGGCGGCAAAGATGTTACGCTCCTTCACGTGTTGCGAGCGATTTATGACAATCCTCTACTCGAACCGGTCATGCCCTACGATCCCGACGCACTTTTGAGCGCTCGACGCGACAAAGCCTTCAAGCCGCCCTCTCCTCGTGTTTACGAGCTCGCAAAGACGCTCTCGCTCTGGTCTTTCTCTTCCAATCCCACTAATGATGATATCGATCGAAAGGTAGAAGAGGCCGTTTGGACTGCTATCCTTCTTTTTATCGGATCATCGAAGAAAAATCGCAAACCTCGCCTTGACTTCTTCCTCATGCATGCAGTCACAAGCTCCCTCTTCTTGGGCTCCGTCTTACGATACGTTCAGACCCCAGCGCACAAGGTTGCATTGTTGCGAGCTTGGGCTGCCTTTGTGGGTCAGACCTTGATCATGAGAGGCAGACCAAGAGTAGACGGGGAAGTAGCAATGAGCTTCTCTGCATTCCCAACTCCGCCCTCTTTCGACAAGCTTCACTCAAATTCGCAGAATACGGAAAGCATCGTCACCCCAAGCGCCGAAACTCAAAATGCCTGGCTTCCAATAATCCAATCTGCGCTCCATGCGAACGATTCGCATACCGTAAAGACCATCCGAACACTATTGTATGCTGCTAAGAAATACGGTCAAACTCCTGCAGGATCAGTCCCTGGTGCTTTTGTCGACTCGACGACATCCTCGTCGAACGGGAGCACTAACGGCGACCATCCTTCGGCGACGAAGTCAGAAACTCTCCCGGGCTTGTCGTTGGTTGATGGAACACTCTTCATACGTACCGCTGGTGTCGTACTTGATATCATGGGCTGGGTTGATCATGAGGGTCAGAAGGAAGGAGAATGGGATCGGAGTGCTCTAGGTTGGGATGCTGCTTGGGAAAGAGCTGGAGAAGGAGAAGGAGAAAGGGAGAGAAAGCGAACTTTTTTTAACGCCATCGGGGTGAGAAGTTGAGCGTGTACAACGAATGAATCGATGCTGCTTGCATTTGTATTTGTATCTCATATGATATGATATCTATGAATGACTTTGATCCAACTGCTCGGGTCGTATGCTCTGGGCATTGGTGCTCGCATTGGGACAACACACATAGCACGAGCATCGCAGTTCACCTGCGGGCTTTTTCGTCCGCGAACTCTGCGGTTTCTCCAACGTCCGCACTCTAGATGATGGAAGTGCGGATATGTACGGCTCGGGCGTCTCTGTCTGGCACGAATTTGCCGAGACTAGCTATAGGTAACATGGTTTGCATGTCGACAGATAGTTGACTATGATGATGACAAGAGCATCAAAGGCTCCGTTCAGCTTGGATTCTGGCAAGCGGAGCCCAAGAGACGCCAATGATTTCCATCGTCTCTTACATCGTTTGATTATAGAGATCCATTCCCCCAACGCGGGCAACGCGTAGTCATGGTAAATTCTGCTGCGCGGAACAGTCAAGTCCCGAGATTCATTTGGATAAATCCTGCAATCGACCTCAGTGCCATCACTTGGTTGTGGATTTGAGTGTGATTTGGAAACGTAGACACAACGTCGAGCTCTATGCTTCGAGTAGACGTCGATGCGGGTCAACGGTATCATGACATCCAACTCATCTTAATGTTGAATGCGTCAGTGAGTGAGACCGCTGTTGCGACAGTCTTCACAGCCGATATCAACATCACTGAGGTAGGGTGCCTCAATAAATTCGAGCAAGAGACTCATTTCGGCATGGTTCCAACTTTGAAGTCTCAGCTTTTTCAACGAAGGTAGGTGGACTGGGGCCATTGATTCTCTGGCGAGTGCGGGCCTGCCGAAGATGGCAGCTCGGTCTTCATTAGAAAGATAGATGTTCAAGTCCTCGAGGCCAGGCGTCAAGTTCAACAGCTCAAATATTGTGCTGTGACTCCACATCCCGCCTTCGATCTCCAAATAGGTCAATTCGGGAAATGTCCGGAAGGATTCTCGGGGAGGCCGCACATTGCGGGAGATCCAACTCCTTGTAGTTGACGGTGGCAGAGGAAGTTCGGGTTCCCCGTCGAGATCTTCGTACTGAAGGCTGATCAACCTGAGCCTCGAGAATGTGTGCCTAAAAATGTTCAGGAGAAAGCCCATGTCTGGTTGACAGAAGGAGATGTCGAGAGTTTCGACCCTCTCTGAGTTCTCGGTCTCCAAGAGGGCATCGTACGGCCACTTTCCGGACCATCCCGGGGTCACCGCGAACATTGTAAAGTGAACAGCAATCTTTCTTGTGCCACTTTTCTCAAGAAAGAGATTGATGACATAGGCTGGCCAGTCCAAGTGCAGATGGGTCCACAACTCAGGTGTACGCATTGCAACGCTTCTCAACTTAGAGCATCTGCGTCGTAGTCAATGACAGATTTACAGTACCGTGAGGATGGGATGACAAACATTCCAAGAAGTGCTCTCCAAGGGAACGTCCTAGATTCCCCCTCGCATGCCTCCTCGAGAGCATCGCGTACGCAGACAAGCAATGTTGCAGAGATCAACTCGTCTGGTAGTTTGCAAATGACGGATCGCGAATTTATGTAGCGACTGATCGATAGGGTGGATTGGATCAGCTCATTTCTCGTTTGGAGCAGCTGCTGTACATCGAGAGCTTCTAGGGCGCTGGGCTCAATCCCTGGCATTATTAGCGATTCAATATTAGACGAAACCTACGAGGTTCATCGATTCGATGTACCGAGCGAGAAGTTGAGTGGCGATGATCAAGAGAGAAAGGCCAGATATGCGCGCCTAAAAACTCTTTGTGACTGACGCGTGACTGTAACGCTCACGTGTCGTCACGCTCATTTGCTCAACGTCAAGCTCATCCGCGACGATCAGCATAGTTTGGCACTTTCAATCACAGTTCACATCTCTACCAATTCTACAAGCCAGCCTAATGCTCTTCACTATCATTCCATTGTTCACGCTCTCCTTTGTCTCAGCGAGTCTCTTCCCAACGGTTCCCATATCCAGCACCACTCTTCACGGAAATCGCAATAATACCGTGCATTGGATCGATTCATCTTCATCGTCAGGGAACACATACAACCCGAACTCCACTAAACAAACCTTTCCCGCTTTGTCTTCCCTCGGGAAACTCTCGATCGAACTATGGGGCGGACCAGGGAACAACGTAGACGATACTCTCCTCAGCGTCTTAGATGATGGCGTCAATCCTTCGAAAGGCGAAGCGAGCCTGTATTTTCCTCCTTTCGTAGGCAGCAATGGGCCATACTAGTAAGCAGTGGATCGACTAGTTCGAGCAGTGAATTCTCAGTCGCTGATTATTGTTGGATTACTTCAACCCAGTTTTCTTCGCTTCGTCCCGTCTCATTCTGGATCTCCATCTATCTATACCGCTCGTTTCTCCATGGACAATATGGATGGCCCCTCATTCAATGCCACCGGCTCGAATACAGTCGATTCGGACCCGTCTGACGCTGCTTCGACTTCGTCTCAATTAAACGCGACGCCTGGTAGCACCTCTGGATTTTATACTTCCTCGTCTTCCACTACGATTAATCCAACGTCCGCTGCGACTACAGTCTCCGCCGCCAATGAACCCGCGACAACCGTATCGAACGAGAAGGTCGAAGGAGGGATATCTTCAGCTGGTTCTGGGAAATATCAGGATGGGAGTGGCTACAACGGAGTGCTTGGCTTGTGCTTCATCTTCGTTCTTCTCAGTCTATGCCAGTGACGAGAGTTGCTCCTCGAGTCTCGCAACATATATTCTTATTCACAACTTGTAATCACACACTGTACCAGTATTTCTATTCGATCGATTTGTACAATCTGTATTTCATGGCTGCGTTCCCTTTTCTCATGAAAACTTCAGCATATATGCCCATCTTCAGCTTTCGATGACGTCGAAGAAGTTCGAGGGCTGCCTTTGTGACCTATGTGACTGCGTTCCAGGCAACCACGCCGACGGCGAACCCAGAGTCGCGTTTACTGAGGGGCCCTTTCACTTTGAAATCGCATTGAATTTACCATGGACAGTGACGAGGACTTTCAGAGGTACTTGTCAAATTTTCTCTCAGGTTGATAGTACCTCATCGCGATCCGAAGAGCCCTTGCCCTGAGCCTTCAGGACACTCAAGCAACTCGTAAGGCCAAGGCCAAGGCCGACGTCATAGTCATTGACGACTCAGACGATGAGAACGAGATTAATTCGCAAAGTGATCGAGAATTTGAAGAGAGCTTGAGAAAGGCCGTCGAGGAATCGAAGCTAGAGTCATCACAACCCTCGCCGCCGCGAAGGGATACTTCATCTCCCGACATTGTCGAGGCCACACCACCCCCTCCTGAAATAAAGAACATGGACCCATCTACCTCGAGCTTTCTTTCGGAACGCGCGCAATTAGAACGCGAGAGGTTGGCGAGACAGAAGCGTCATCTGTCTACGTCTCAATCGTTCCAGGAATCAGAGCCTCCTTTGAAGAAGAGCAACAAGCGGGAAAGCTCCCCACCTCCCAAGAGAGTTCTGCATTACAATGCCACCGCGTCCACGTCTCAGAACTCAAACCAAGGCCCAGAAATGTTCTGGGACGGAGCGATACGACAGACTGCCAATATCAATGCAGAGAAGGACAAGGATCACAAACCTGTTTTCAGACTTTCCGATATCCTGGCCCCTGTGAGTACCGTTTATTGTGCGGTAGCCGATGAGTTTCTCAAATCTTGCAGACCGATGAGTTGGCGTTCGCAATAATCTCTACGTATGCCCTTGACATCGGTTGGCTCTATTCTCTTTTCCCTCCGTCGGTCCCTGTGATACTCGTGACACAGCCTGATCCCTCTGGAAATGCATCGATCCATGCGATGCTTCCAAATTGGATCAAAACGACACCTTTTCTGCGAAATGGTTACGGTGCCATGCATTGCAAGGTATGCTGCGAGGTTTATACGACTTGCACGAGTTCTGACCATCTTTAGCTTCTACTGGTATGGGATTCATTATGATCCTGACGATCGCCCTATTAAGCTTGCCTGTAGCTCTTCTATAAGTCAGGCCGTCTACGAATAGCCCTGCCTACCGCAAATTTCGTACCATACGATTGGCGAGATATTGAGAACACGGTCTGGCTACAGGATATACCACCTAAGAGAAACCCCCAAGGCCACTCAGCTCGGGCCAGCGACTTCTCATCAATACTTCAAAGGGTATTGATAGCCCTTCAAGTACGACAAGCTCTGCGTGCTCATATCGTAGGAGATGTAAGCGTCCCACGTCATCAGCGTCGATATGAGCAGAAACATGTTACACTACGTAGCACCCTAATCTACCTCTTCAATCCATTGAAGACCTGGGCACGCGATGGGACTGGAGTAAAGTTAAAGTGCATTTGATTCCGTGTATGGCTGGGAAATATGAAGGATGGTGAGCAGAGATCGATATCAGACCCATTAAATCATGCTGATTTAGCAACAGGCCCGAAGTACTGAGAAACGGACACACGCGATTGATGAAGGCGATCAGGGAAGCCAATGCAAGAGCTGGTCCTAATCGAGATGTGATGCTTGAATGTCAAGTACGTCTGTCAGCGAGGTTACATGTGAGCTGGCATCTCATTAGCATGCTACAGGGATCCTCAGTGGGAACATACTCCACGCAATGGCTCAATGAATTTTTCCATTCTGGTCTAGGAGAATCTGCCCAACAATGGCTTGATCAGCCAAAAGCACGCCGTTCAAAGCTTGCATTCCCACCGGTGAAGATTATATTCCCAAGCCTTAAGACCGTGAGAGCGTCAAGGGGCGGAGAACTGGTTTGTGATGAGCACGTCGCGCAATTGGTATACTGAATGAGCCATTGAAGGGTGGAGGGACCATGTTCTGCCGAAGGTCGCAATGGTCGGGTGCGAAGTTTCCAAGAGAGCTCTTCCATGACTCAAATAGTAAGCGAGGAGGGATCTTAATGCATTCGAAGGTAAAGCCTGCTTTTCTCATTCGAATTTATGCAAGGACGGTTGATTCTGGAACTTCCTAGATGATTATTGCGACTTTCAAACCAAAGGCTGGCTTAGGCTTTTCTAGCAAAGCGAAAGGAAAATCAAGACGGAAAAATCCATATAGTTCTGAGGAAGAGGAGCAGGACGAAGACGAAGTAAAGATAGTGGAAGAAGGGATCGATGAAACCGTTTGTGGTTGGGCATATGTCGGTTCTGCCAATTTTACTCCCTCAGCATGGGGAACGCTCTCTGGATCCGCCTTTAATCCTGTTCTCAACGTGAGCATTCTAACATGGGACCTTTCGTGATTTACTAATAGCCCTCCGTAAGATCACCAATTACGAGCTTGGGGTGTTATTGCCTCTAAGATCGGAGGCGGAAGCAAATGACATCGCTTGTTTCGAGAGACCACCTAGGAAATATGATCTGAAAGAGGACGTGCCATGGGTCAGTCTACCAATCTTTCGTACTTTATCAGTCATTCACAGGCGATGCAGATGCAAGACGAGTCGGCCATACTGGCCCAAGCAATTTAGCCACATTCGATCCTAATTGGTAGAAGAAACGTAGAATGATGCCATAGAACGTTTTTCCGATCTCCGATCTCCGAGTGCATCATGATCACTGCGCAATCGCTGACAAACGGCTTGTTCTCTTCCTATAATTACTGCAGATTAGATCCAGGCTTTTCTGTGCCTACTGCATGTTAAATCGTCTTCGTTCTTTGCTCCCATTTGCCGCTGCTTTTGGATCTAAATCAGCCCCTCTTCACAACACAGGAATTCAGAACATCATGACTAGTGCTGGTGAGCTCGAGATCTCTGGGAGACATCGTGTCAGACATTGAACTGTGCATTGTCTGTGCAGGAACCGCTCCCGAAGTCGCAACGTTTGCGTCCGGTTGTTTCTGGGGTGTCGAACACATCTTCTTGAAACACTATCCCATCGCTCAGAACAAGGGTATCTTGAAGACAGCTGTTGGTTACACTGGTGGAAAGAGCCTCGCCAAGGATCCAAGCTACAGACAAGTGTGCAGTGGAGAAACTGGTCACGCCGAAGCTCTCAGAATTGAATTCGACCCCTCAATCGTCAAGTACGAGGAGTTGGTTGGTGAGTTGTATGCGTCCTGCATCTCAGATGTGCTGCTCACACCACAATCTCGAATGTAGAGTTCTTCTACCGAACCCATGATCCTACGACCGTCAACGCCCAAGGCAATGACCGTGGAACTCGTCAGTGCTCCTCTCATTCGTTGAGACATCCTCGATTTGATCAATAACACTATTCAGAATACCGCTCTGCCATCTTCACAAACACTCCCGAGCAGCAAACCATTGCTGAGCGTGTGACTGCTGAGGTTCAGAAGGCTCATTTCGATGCTAGAGGCAAGAAGATCGTCACGGAGATTGTGCCAGCTGGAACTTGGTATGATGCGGAGGATTATCACCAGGAATACCTGTTCAAAAATCCCTCTGGTTATCAGTAAGTTGCATGCCTCGCTAGGAAGGATCAGACCGCTGACAATCTTATCCTTAGATGCCCCACTCATCGATTGTGGTGGTAAATCTAATAACACCGATATTCCTCTTCCTTAATTCCCTCGCAAGAGGAGTATCCCTGTACACCGTATTGTAGAAATTAATACATGAGCTGTTCGACCCTGCATATAGTAAATCGAATGGGTCGCAAATTATCTTCCCGAGCCAAATTATCCGAGATCTTGATCGAAGGCGGGCGCCTGGGAGGTTCTAATTCTCTTGCTCTCACCATCTAATGTCAGAAATCTCGTATCGACCGTATGCAGGCGAAACCGATCTTCCATCCATTATAGCCTTAGTGGAGAGTGAACTAAGTGAACCATATGTGATCTACACCTATCGATATTTCCTACACCAATGGTAAGAACGAACGCCCTCCTACCCCGCTCTCAGCGCTCGCATCACGCGTCTTGCATTCCCAGACTGACCATAATTTCTTATAATTCGTCTATAGGCCCCATCTGTCGTTTCTGGTTAGGAAAGAACGAATTTATCTTCGTCGATAATGACCCGTTCATACGAAGATGATCCTTGATCTCAGGCTTTCTCATCAAGTTCGCCGCATCCGCTCGGGGTTATAGTCAGCAAGCAGAGCAGGCACAAGAACAAGACGAATAGAGGATATATTGCTATGTTAAGCGTCGATAAGCAATGGCGGAAGCGAGGAATAGGTGCGTTGCATTAACGATTGCAATTGCGAGCGACGAGTGCTAAACGACTTTTCATAGCGCGTAAACTTGTTGATCTATCTGTTGAGGCAATGCGAGAGAGCGACTGTGATGAGGTCTGTCTGTATATCGCATCGTACACCTTTCTATGACTGATCTTTGTGAAGGTCATCTTAGAAACAGAGTACGACAACGCAGCCGCTTTGTCCCTCTATGGAGCACTGGGTTTCATCAGAGAGAAGCGATTATTCCGATTTTATATGAATGGGAAAGACGCTTTTCGCCTAGTTCTGGTCTTGAGAGACCCGGAAGAGGCAGCACAAGAACATGAAGATGACGATTCAACTCCTCCTTCTCCGCTGTCTTTGGGAGGACTTCGGTTAGAATGATGCATGCGGATCGCTCACTTTGTTCATAGTAATCAAACTATTTTTGTACAACCCAAAACTTGTGCTTGTAGGGCATGCGAATATCCATCTCGTCTGGAACTTGTATTCGTACACTGGCCGTCAGAGGGAATGACTTGAGTGGATATATAACATCGTCGGGAGACCAAAGCAATGATGATGGTTGGAAGCAGGATTGTATAAACAAAACAATGGACTAAGGATAGCTAATGAAACTACTTGCTACACTCACTACGTAGTATGCTAACTAACGGTTACTAGTAAAAGTTTGCTCAAAGGGGGAAAAAAGCAAAACCTCTTGAGATCAAGACAGTAGCGACTTGACAAAACCAACAATGAAAGCAAGCGAGGAGGAAAATAAATGTGTGGTGAAGGTGAAATAGAATGTGTGAGAGTTGCGTGCGATGAATGTGATGCTATGTACGATGATTAACACTATGTATGAGGTGTGATGCAAGGCAAGAAAAGCGAGAGCAAAGAGAAGATAATTGTAGAAACGAGTCCGGTCTTGCAAGAGTTGAATGTATGTATGTATGCGTGCGTCGTCATCGTCGTGTCGTGTCGTTCAAAATGTGTCCACGTCCTGCGTGGAACACGGAAAAAAGGTGTCGCAGAGTAAGAGTGCAATCTCTAGATCTTCAGCTCCCTGAAGCCCCGAACGTCGACTCGGCCGTTCCCATTGCTGACCCATTCCTGGAACTGAGCATCCTGGACTGGACCAGGCTCGTCATCCTCGCTGACGATGACCCAGCCTTTGCCTTGTCTTTTCGGATGTTTACCGCCCGGAACGACGATTTTTCCAGAGCTTCCATGAGCGCCGGCAGCGCGAACGAGGTTCGGTCGAGGCTTAGGAAGACCCAGAAGTTTCCGTTGACGCCGTGTCAGCGGGCGCTGATTGAGGGACTTAGAAACCTCCTGAGGCGTTGGAGGCGTTTCTATGAACGAGGGAAGAGGCTCAGGAAGGGAAAGCGGAGGTGGATGAGGGTGAGAAGCAGGAGAAGGCGACCGAACCCGAGCAGGTGTAGAACCAGGGGAAGTCAATGGAGAAGATAGATCAGAGCGACTATCTTCCAGCTCATCGTCGTCGACGATGTTCGAGCTGTTGTCTAGACCGGCGTCCTCGGTACCGTGAGCCATGCCACGAGGGCGTTTCCCTCCGCCGCCGGAGCTAGCGACAGAATCAGCACCTTCCGACTCATCAAAGCTCCGCTTCGGCGAACGAGACGCCCGGGGGTGAAGTGGCGGAGGTGAGAGTCCTGGGTTCAACGCGCTGAATGCGTCAGGGGGAGTAGCGGGGGGCTGAGAGAACGATGACGTGGATGCTGACGCCGATCCCGAGGTGGTAGTCAGATCGGACGAGGGAGAGACAGAACGTGGCAAGGGTACGGCTGTGGGCTGCAATGAAGAAACCGCAGGGTCGCCGGTAGCAGCTGCGGAGGGCTTTGAAGGCTTTAGCTTAATCCGGAGCGAGCCGGACTTTGTGCGGGTGGGCGATGGACGGGAGGGCTTAGAGATGGGCAGAGGAGCTGGGGAAGATTCGACAACGTGAGGCCGGCCTTGGTGTGGGCCTTTGAGATTGCGAACAGAGGAGAAATGTTCCCAATCGTGGTAGCTAGTCTGTGTCAGGATCCGCACGACAACGGAGATGGGCATACATACGCGACATAGACGGCGGTGTCCTCATCCTCGTCGTCAGATTCATTATCCACCTCTTTGCCCTTGCCCTTCCTGCGTTTCTCCTCGCGCCGGAGCTCCTCGGGGTCGCTCCCGCCGGCCCATTCGATGACATAGACAAGGCCGGGTTGGATTACTTTGACATTGCGTCTCTTGAGGTGAGCAAAAGCAGACAACTCAAGATGTCCGCCGTAGGTGCCTATGATGCCGAGAGGATGAGTGAGGATGCCCGTGTCGAAGGTCAGACGACGCACCTTGTTCCCTCATGTTTCGGAGATGTACATCTAAACCCCTGTCATCCTCTACAAAGGGTTCATATCGTTCTTTCCTGGCGGCCATCCAATCGCATATCTCTTTTCGGAGCGTGAGGTGATGACTAGGGACACCAAATAGCTGGTCGGAAAGGGCCCGGAACAGGCAGTTTCCATCGCCGAGAATGGGGGCAGCGTAGAGGCCGAGCGAGCGGAGTTGGGAGGTGAGGAGCGCGTTGTTGCTTGCAGGGTCGTCGAGTGACTAGCGTGTCCAGTAATTAGTTTCGGTTCAGGAAAAAATAGCAGAAAACGGAAATGAAAGAGAGGATATTCACTGGAAACTTTTGATTCTTGGACTTGGTACGCGCTGTGGAAAACCGCGATCAGTTCGATTTTCTCGGTGATGACGATGAGGACGGAGCGTGGGGAGGGACTGACTTTGCATCTGGCGAGCCTGCCGGACAGACTTCTTTCCTGAGCCCATGGTTGTGGAGGTCTAGAGAGGGAGGAGGGAGCGGCGAGCGAAGGGGGACAGTGAGCTGGAAGCGTGGAAGGATATGGCGGGGCGATGGAGGGTTACTTTACAAGGAGCACAGCGCTCGTCCGGGGTCCGGTCAGCCCTTCAACCGAGACCCCGGCCACCTCCCTTCAAGCCGAAAATGGAAATCTCCCAGAACCATCCATCACTTGATTCCTGTGTATTTCCATCTGCTTTATCGTCTGATCATATATCGGTCAGTCCGGATCGTCGTCGCCCACACAGCACATCACGCACACGGATCCTTTTCTTTCCTCTTTCGACCAGAAAATTTTCAGATCGGCGGGGAAAGACCACGCTGACGTAAGTCTCGAACAATAGACGAACACCGGCTTGTCCTTGTTTGGCTCTTGTTCGCTTTCGCCGCGCCTCTTTCTTGTCCGACCAAACCATCCCTTTCCATCAACCACCTCCCCAACGCTCTTCTTGCTTTCTTTGCTATGCCTCCTGTTGCTGTCACGCGTCGACTGATCAGAGAAATTTCTTCTTTGAAAAATCAGCCTCCGGAGGGGATCAGAATCGTCACCAATGAGGAGGACATGTTAGACGTCGTCGGCATCATTGCTGGACCCAGTAAGTAGCCCCAAATCATCGATTTCGAGCTGTTTTAACGAGTATGGTAGGTGGGACACCCTATGAAGGCGGCTACTTCCGCGTTAAGTTCCAGTTCACGGACGAGTTTCCAGCAGCTCCGCCTAAATGTTCGTTAACGCCTCATCAGTCCCTGTGTCTCACGATCTCACTAAATCGCTCCTCATGGATTAGGTCGCATGATTACCAAGATATTCCACCCCAATGTTTCTTCATCTGGAGAGATCTGTGTGAATACACTGAAGAAGGATTGGCAGTCCACCTACGGCATTGCGCACATACTGGTCACCGTGAAGTGCCTCTTGATTTATCCCAATCCAGAGAGCGCGTTGGATGAGGAAGCTGGGAGGGAGTTGCTAGAGGATTATGAGTCGTATTGCTCAAGAGCGCGGCTCATCACTAGTGTGCACGCGACACCAAAGGTATGGCCCTCGACATTCACCTCTAGGACCTAGCGTGCTGAGACAACATTGTTCTCAGACTCCCCCTCCTGAATTCGATATCCCTAGCGTTGAGAGTTCTGAAGCAATAGTCGCAGCGACTTCAACCAGTGCCGCACCTCCCTCGAAATCAACTTCTTCTTCAACGTCATCCACGACCTCCTCGAGCGCAACGCTTGCACTTCCGCCCGCCTCCGACTCCACTCCATCCGAAAACAACCCCTCCCTGCTCTCTGCTTCCGTCAAACCACGCTCCAAGTCCACCTCCCCCGCAGTCCAGCCTATACAAACCCCCCTCCAGTCGGCTACTAACGCGATTGTTGCCAATGGGCCTCACGTCGTGTCAAACGTAGCTGCCCTCAAAGGTACCTCCAGCTCGACGGGCGTCAACAAGACGGAAGCTGTCGTCACGAAGACACTGAAGAGACCGGCTGCTGGTCATGGAGCAGAGAATAGGAAGAAGGCGTTGAAGAGGTTGTAGACGGACTATGTTAGAGTGATCTATATCACGCCGCCTCCATATTCCATTACCATTATCTACTCCCCCTTGGCCTATAGCCATCCCATCACGTACGTATCTGCCCGTGTCTTGATTGTTTTTATTTAGCTTTCTCGTCGTTTTTCCACTCCCTTTTCCAATTTTCTATTCTCTCATTGTCTTTCTATGTACAATCTGGAATCTATCGGATACGGTCTCCTCGATGTCTTAGAACTATGTACGGATGCAAAAGCTAACAGAAAAGGAAGCTCAAGATTGAGGTCGGAGGGAATGTTCAGTTGGAAGAGTGACGTAAGATGCGTCACCGGGACTTTACTTTGGCGATAGAGTTACCGAGTGGATCGACTGGCGATCAAAGAAGATCTGCGAGATCTTATCTGATGATCGCACCAGCTCTTCTACGGGTGTAGCTGACTTCCATTTGATTACATGTCCAGTGACCTTCGCAACGGCACGTTCCTGCGCTTCGGTGAGTCAGACTGGGACTGCGAGGGTTGTCAGCAAGGGACTAGCTATATCTGGAAGTTGAAAGTCTGAAGATCCAGTGTTTCTACTTCGGCGCATACTGCGCTAGGCTCCTCAATGCCTATCGGCTGCAGCTGGTGCTAAGAATTTGACATCGTGTCTAAGTCCTTACAAAAGTCCTTGTTGCGCCTCAATGCGAACACTATGCTAAGGTGTTCTCGAAGACCTAAACTATCGTAATGAGGCCTGCAGCACTGCCGTACGCATCTCCCGTATCCCAGCTAGCAAATGCATATAGTTATACGGTTTTTCCAGTCGTCTGATACAGCGGAGAGACCCAAGATGTACATGCTTGATATCACGCATTACGCACCTGAGTCGTGTGGAATGAAGATGCTGGCGACCTTTCCTGTCAGCCTATGATCTCCAAGTCTTATACCCAGCCTCAGATCTCCAGGCCAAAGCAGTGGGTTGCCTGCACCGTCAGGAAGCGACTGCCTGATTTTATGTCCCATTCCCATCCGCATGACCTGACTGTGTTTTGAGGTTACTGATAACGTAGAACTGGAAAGTAAACTCGGATCGGGCGTGACATATCAGGAAAGTCCGAGGGATGGCATATGACGCTAGGAGCTCTCTCTGGGTCCAAGAAGATGGCCAGTGTTGTAGTAGGCCTATGCTTTGGTTACCATATGCTAGCGGCCATCGCTGATTTAGCTGCAAGGCGGACAGCTCGAAGCGCAAGCAGATGGGCTGATCAACCGCTAATCGTCAGTTTCAGCGTCCAGACATTGTTCTGTCCGTCTGATTTTGTATAGCAACTCTTTACGGTAACTCCTAGGATATAGGGGGCCCGTCGATAGGAAACGAAAAAAGGGGCGCTATGTCTGCCGAGTCTTCGCTGCCTTCGGCTTCAGACAAGTATATAGGTTACGAGGCACTCCAGAAGAAGTGTTGGCCATGACAGAAAAGCGGACAGTCCGATTCTGAGTCCAGAGTAAGGTCCTAGATCCGAATCCAGTATTGAGTTTCGTCTGGCTAAGGTCTTCTCTGGGTGTCTGTAGTCTGCATAGCAGGTTAAATAAGAGATGAACTGTCACCTTCGACGAGAGCTTTCTATTATCTCCTTCGCCTCGAACACTGTAGCTGTAAGCTTGCGGCCGGATTTTCTGGAAGGAGGACCCTTGGGAAGATCCAAGACACTATAACAGATCGCCGGATACGATGAGCGAAGATGTCGAGTGATACTCGATATTTTGGCATATAGGCTGCGAGGATTCAACACGGGAGAAGCAGACAACAACAGACTTGTCCGTGCAAGCTGCGGCTGAGTCCGACAAACCTGCCCTAAAGCGTCGCACGTGGCGCTTAACAATTTTTCTAGTAAGCACGCCCTTGACCCGCCTAGTCATCGTTTCTTTTGCTTCATACCTGCTTTCCTAAAAACTGATGTCGATTGGAACTCTCTATACCACCCCAGCGCAACCTCAAGGGCAGCGCGTACGAAATTCTTTTCGAATTGTTATGTCTGCATCGCTGACGAGCTTCGTTTCATAGATCCGCGCCATCGCTGCTTTCGGCGGACTGCAGATCGATGTTGCCCAAGACTACGTCCACAACGAGACCAACAGAACAGATGCCTACAAGGCCAAGTTCGCCTCTGGAAAAATCCCCGCTTTTGAAGACAAGGAGGGCTTCACTTTGTTCGAATCTAGCGCGATCTCTCGATACGGTGAGTTCTCTTGACATGAATCCATATCCTCGTATCGCCCTTTTGCTGGCATACGCCTCTCACATGATGAGACTTACCCATCAGTTATCCCTGGCTTAATCACAACGTGTCGAGTCAAATAAAATGTCATAGTTACTCTGATTATCTTTTTTTATCATCTCGCTTAACGATTACACGTGTAATCCGATAGCTGACCCTCTACCCTTTTGCAGTTGCATCCCTTGCTCCCAATTCGACACTACTGGGCAGCAGTGCCCACGAAACTGCGTTGATCGACCAGTGGAGCGCGTATGCCGAGCATGAAGTGATGGCATATGCCTACGTTTCATTGGGACTTTGCAGGGGTTCATTGACTCCCTACAACAAACCTGTCAGTGTCCAGCTCTGTAGCCTTCTCTATCGTGTCTTACCTTTTGATTCAGATCGACCAAACTTACCGTGACAAGCACACGCGTTCTATCGGTGTTCTTGAGAAGCATTTGTCGACACGTACTTTCCTTGTTGGACACCGCATCACCCTCGCCGACATCACTTTGGCTTCTATCCTCAAAGTCTCTTTCACTTATTTCATCGACCCCCAGGCTCGCGCCAGTCACCCCAACCTTGTCCGTTACTTCGAGACCATTGTCAACCAACCAAAATTCAAGGACATTTTCGGACCTATCGAATACGCCGAGAAAGCTTTGCAATACGTCCCCCCTCCTAAACCCGCCAAGGAAGCCAAACCCGCCGCCCCTCCCGCAGCTAAGGAAGAGAAGCCTAAAGCTAAGCCTAAGAAGGAGGAAGAAGATGACGATGATGAACCTCTCGTCCCTGAAGAACCTAAGGCCAAGAACCCTCTCGATGCCCTCCCTAAGAGCACGTTCAATCTCGAGGACTGGAAACGTGCTTACTCTAACTTGGATACCCGTGGCAAGGGTGGAAGTATTGAGTGGTTCTATGAGAAGTATGTTCCATCGTCCCGCCTTCTGACCGCCCGACTGACTGGGCTACTTGATTTCAGATTCGACAAAGAAGGATTCTCCATCTGGAGGGTTGACTTCAAGTACAATGATGAGCTCACTCAAGTTTTCATGTCCAGCAATCAAATTGGAGGATTCTTCAACCGCTTAGAAGCATCAAGAAAATACCTCTTCGGTTCAATGGGTGTTCTTGGCAAAGCCAACGACTCCGTCATTTCGGGTGTTTTCATCCTTCGTGGACCCGATGCTCAACCCGTGGTTGATGTCGCCCCCGATTGGGAAAGCTATACTTACAAGAAGCTCGATCTCGAGAACGACGCTGACAAGGCGTATTTCGAAGCTGCCCTTGCTTGGGATTTGGAGTTTGACGGCAAGGCATGGGCCGATGGCAAGAACGTAAGTGAAATTCAATTTTTACCGAGAGGTCTGCTCTGACGATATCCCTTTCGCAGTTCAAGTAAAACTTTGTGTTGCTACTATTAGATCTTAGCTCGAGGTGGAAGTAAGAATATCAGTCAAATTTGTACCCTATATCGTCGCATCTGTCTGTCCTGCGGTCATGCTTTGCAATGCAGGCCTTGGCCGCTCAACGAGAAAAACACACATGACGCCATTCTCTTCGAATTAATATTTTGAATCTCATGCAGATCTCGTGTGTTGATGTGCCAGTACTCCCTGCCATGAATACTAAACAAAGCCGGCGCGCCCTTATCCGGACAACCACTGGGCGGACGTGAAAGACCGGTACCTGGCAGTACTCGTAAATTTGATCTCAGCCTCTTCGTCTCACAGCTGCAGGTTTAAACTTGAAACGAGAGACAACGAATCATATGCATATTCTCGACGAGTTGCCCCAAACGCTAGCTTCGTGGCGCAGTTTTAGCTCTACAGAAGGAAACCCTCTTCCATGGAGTCTCTGGGACAAACTAAAACCGTGGCTTATTGAGAACAGATTTCATCCATGGGAAGCTGTTGGTACTTACCTCGTCGATGCTCTGCCTCCCAGCACACATCCTGGCTTTCGCGCCCCTGATGGATTTGTATACGGCCTCGCGCACATCAAAATGCAGACACCGTACTTCTCCGCCACTGTCAGTAATCCCTTTGCTCACTGAAGTACTGAGTCGAGACAAAAGCGAATCAGAAACCAATTCTTTGGCCGGCCCGAACATCAGAGTTTCGTGATGTTGTTATTCGCTTGATTCGCAAAGGTGACGAAGGCCTTGAACACTTGGACGCGCTTCGCGCTGTAGCCAAGGGAGAGCTTTCATTTCACGTGAACAATCACTGTGTCCCGGTTCTTCAGGAGTTAACACTCGAGGATATGACATTTGTTGTTTTCCCTCTGCTGGGAAACAGCGTGGATTATCCCTGGTTCTATGACTTCCACGAGGTTTTCGAATTCGTATTTCAAGCTGTGGAGGTGATGTTTGTTGGATTATACCCAACCATGATGGTTCAATAACTCGTTGTAGAGTGTCGCGTACCTACACGAACATCTTATTGCTCACCTGGTAAGTGCCTCGACATTCGCTTCACTTGATCCACCGTTCACTGACTGTTAAGGATATCGACATCGACAATTTCTTGATCAATTTTGCTGGAGATCAGCGATGTCCAGGTGAGAACTGCATGCGCGTCAAGCAAAGTCGTTCTCACAGGGTTCTTTCTAGAGTGGCCGGATAGGGGAAAATTTCGCTCATTCTTCCCCGTTCGTTATTATCTGGGAGACATGGAACTCTGCGTGCGCTTTTCTGAGGATTCTGACCCTTCGTCGCGCAAGATTGTGGGCCATCCAACATTACGAATCGGAGTGGACCCGTCTAAATACGGAAGGGAGTTGGTGCCGGAAATGGCCCACTCTGAGCCATATTGCCCATTCAAAGCCGATGTTTGGCAGCTGGGGAATATGCTTTCTCGCATGTTTCAGGTGACAGTTCTCGAGATGGTTCATGTTTGAAAGACTGAATCAATTGTCCAGCCGTCGGCGCAAATCATTCCTGAACTCTTCGCCTTGTCAGAAGCAATGAAGAGTCTTGACCCAAATGATCGTCCCACATCAGCCCAAGCCCTTGACAGAGTTCGTCATCTCCGTGCTGTCACTCCTGAGTCGATTCTTTCCCAGGAAGTCCCGCCTCAACCAGATTGTTAGCAGGCTGCATATATCGAGAATATTGCTTAGTCGTGGAAGCAACCTGCTTTAGAGATCTCCACTTGGCACTTACAGTGATCGACTGCCTTTGAGCGCGACAGTGATATTGGTGGTGGTGATGTAACAGTCCACAGACGGCGAGCTCGGAGACGACTATGAGAAGAGAGATGAGGTTCACTTTGTACACAATGACATAAGATAGTTGATAATGGTGAGAGGAAGGATGCAGTTCCACGAAGTTACTGATAGGTTTGATCAACAGGACAGTGCATACTGCTGGAAGTGAGCACAGAGAAGCGATAGGGAGTGAAGGGCAGCCGTTAATAAGGTTACGTAGATTAAGTAAGGTTGACATGGGGGTGGCTAGATAATTATCGACGGTGGAATATGCTTGACCGAGTCGACGCTTCATGAAGTGCGAACGGGTCTTTTGAGGCTCATGCAGAAAGAACTGAGGGTAGCAGGGACTACCGCCCTACTCTACCAGTCTTGGCGGCGCTCTTGTCTCTGCTCTCTTCTCATGGGACGACGATCACCACGGTCGCCTCCGCTTCTCCGAGAACCAAAATCTGATCGTTCCCGACGAGGAGGGGGAGGATTGGCGAAATCGATGAGGAGTTTCGCGCCGGGAGTGATCTCTTGACCGTTCAACTCTGCCAAGGCTTGGGCAGCGCTCTCGTTGTCCACGAAATCCAGGAAGCCGTGCGCGTATTCATCGCCATTCTCGTTCACCTTGACGACTGTTATTCGTCAGTCTAGTGTTTACTAGTGCGAGAAAGTATAATTGAAACTCACAAATCCGAGTGTCTGTGATACGATCTTTCCAATTTTCGAACGCCTGCTGGATTTCTGTTCGAGTAGCTCTGATGTCTCCAACTCTCAAATGTTTTCCGGGCTGTGGGGTCGGTCGTACATCACGAGGGGGAGCGGCGTAGTCTACTCGGATGGGCCTGCCACCAATGAAAAGAGAGTCGCTTTGAGCGGCTTCATAAACCTCAGTGGCCTTGGCGATATCAGCGAGCTCGATATGCGCGTATCCTTTGCCTTGCCCTGTTTGTCTATCAACTCCTGTGCCCAGGAAAAAGGGTGTGAGCGATGTGCTATTGAGAATAACAAATGTGCTGACCTATTCGCACATCTCCAACACTATCGAACCCTAGTGTGGCCAGTGAATTTTTGATTTCGTCCGACGTTATATCCCAAGGAAGATTTCCGATATATAATCGTTCGGAGGGAGGAGACGGCACACGGGTGTCTCGTCTGGGGGAGCTTTGGCGCGTAGAATCTCGACGAAAATTATTTTCATATTCCTCGCACACGACTTTGGAGATAGACAGGAGGCGCGTCGATTGGGTACGGGGAATGGAAAAAGCAACTGCAGGGAATGTTGCTCTGTGCGTGGACGCGAGAGCCCGTCTAGCAACGAATCGCAATTGGGAGAACATCGTGGGCGAAGGAGCAAAAATTCTTCGGAAGTGTTGCCACGTGATTTGCCTTTTATAGTTATTGCTTCAGCTAGTTTATCTGCATCATGACAACCGGGGAGTTCTTGCGAGTGCTTGCTTTCAAGATGTGGATCAAATTAGTCTATACTATGTTCTATCTAACGAGTATCCTGCTGTGGTCTGGTCCCACAATTTTTTACAATCAATTTCTGCTTTCAGACGGCTCGCGAGGAGGAACGATCCACTTAGTTTTCTAAAGGAAGGCTGAGTGTCGAGAGACATAAGCCATAAGTCAGATAGTACGCACCGATTAAGGCTATATGTCTCTCGTGGAGGAGGAGTCAGTCGCTCTCGCAACATAATTGGAATCGTTGCCCTAATCTTCTCTGTTATGGCAGCCCATTCTGTACCTGGACCAAAAGCGAACAATCCGTTCTTCGCAGAAGATGGTCTGAACGGTGTTGCCAGAAGCATCAAGGATTCAACATGACTGTTGCGCATCGTCTAAAGAAAGGAATAATGGCTCAGGAAACAAAAGAGAAGTGGCAGCATGAGAAGTCGTACCTCGGATTCATCGCCTGTTAGATAGCCTAGCTCTTTACTCCAGTGTACAGATGCATCGTAATCTTCATGAACGGCCGAATTGAGTAGACTGAACCACTTGTCCATAAATGTCTTGCTGTAATAACGGGTTGCACCGAAATCGAGCAGCTGCAGCTGCTGAGCTTCACTTTTCCACAAGAAGTTGCTCCAATTGGGATCCGTTTGCATTGCATTGAATTCAAAGAGCTCTTTCAAGCATAGCTCGAGTACTCGAGACGCGATCTGAAATAAACGACATCAAGATCAGTTGAACAGAACGATGGGTATGAAGTACATACTTCATTTCTAGTGGCTTGGGACGCAGAACCGACGTGTTCGTCACCCATTGGAACACCAGATACGTACTCCATGACCAGGACTTCTCGCGTACTACCTTCCCATACCCAAGGAACTTTGAAACGTGCATCATTCTCGAGATGAGTCCTGAATAGTCTGATTGCAGACGCTTCATGCTCGTAGTCGCATTCAAGAGCCAGTTCTTCGCGCATTGCCTACAATAGTTGTTCTGTCTGAAGAGTATCCAAGAAAAAATTAACTCACGGCGATAGTCTTGTCGAGAAATAGACCCTTTGGTAAGAACATGCTGGCATTTAGCAGTACTTTCAAGATGCCAAGATCACTTTCAATGCTTTGTCGAACGCCTGGGAATTGAATCTGAGAGACAGTTTAGAAGCCACGATCATTTCAACGTGGACGCTATACCTTGACTGCGACCTCCTCTTCTTTTCCGCTGGGGGAGACGGACGCCGCGATTCTCGCTCGGTGAACTTGACCAATTGATGCTGCAGCTATAGGTATGGGCTCGAACTGAGAAAAATTGGTGTTCCAAGTAGAGCCGATAGAATCTCGTAGGACTTTCTGCAGGGGATTTAGATATTTGCCAACGTCCTGAATCAGAACTTGCCTCCATTTGCCAATTGGGCATATAATGAGCGCTATCGTGAACTCTACGAAATACTCTATCGAGCTCAGGAGGAAGAGCATTAGAGTCTGAGACGAAATTAGCGAAGAATACAAAACCAAAAACAAGGTCGCACCTTGAATGCTCATGAATTGACCTAGCTTCAAAGCTGCACCCCTCATTCGTGAAAGCTTGTCGACTAAACGATTTATGTTCGCTTCACTCAGGACATTCGAAGCACGAGGAGAAGATGAAGGGCGTAGATACGATGACGCCGTCCCGAAGGAAAGCGATGCTGCCAATCCTATGCAGCGGATTATAGATTGACCTCACAGTTCTGCTGAACGGGCTCACCTCCATAGTGGAAAAGTCTTCCAACTCTGGTCGATGGAACTGCGGATGTTCGTAGTTTACGAAGGGGCGAGGACGTCTCCTGCTCGGCAACAGACTCCTGGAAAGCTATTAGACCAGATTGAGCCTACACACTTCGTGACCATGCCTTTTCCGGTTCTACATGACTTGGTTCGGTCCCTTGAACGGCGGGGGCAATTATCGAGGGTTCTTTCATAGGTTTGTGTTCATCTCTTTGCGAGGCATTCGGGAGAGTTCTTTCCGGAACTTCTAGGAGAATGGGAGTAGAAGGCGATGGTGAAGAGTTTTCTTCAAGCACAATATTTCTGGATGCATGTAAATTATTCTTTGATGAGTCGGTAATGTCTGGAACTGTATATTTTCCTGGTGACGGATGGTTGGCATCGGGGTCGAAGTCGGGGTAAGAAAGCGTGTCTTTTCGCGTCGTTTTGCGTGTGTTTGCGGAAGGCGATCTAGATAGAACTGATAGCCTTTGTGAAGCCTCTATATCTACGGCATGGGAGAGGATTCGTGCAGCGGAATGTGCGACGCAGTACCAACTGTACAAGCCAGAAGGCATAACATCCGGTGGCCGAAAGCCCCTCGTATAGCTCACCTCTTCTCAGACTGCTTCTGCTAAACTGCCATGTCGATTGACAGAACTGCAGCCCCGCCAGCCCATCCAATCTTCACGAAATTCAATGTCACGAGGTAATTGGCTCTTCTAGATCAAGAAAGGTGACTTATAGATAACAGCACTGATCTTGTTGCGTCCACTCAGCGCATTAATGTAGCCCTCGAGGATACTGGCCGCGTTGTCTGGTATAAAGAACGACACCTGACGGAAGAAGAAATTGTGGAATGCGTATATGTACGTTTAGCCTGCCGGTTTTTCCATTGCGGATGCTAAAGATCTTACAATCAGGCGACACAGCCAACCCTTGTGCTTCGATGGACAATTCATCGGCCTCTTCGTGGCTGGTACATACGACTTAGAACACCTAGCTTCCCTCCTGGCAGTTTCGTATCCATAAACCCTTCTTCCTCTTCCTTGAGCGTTGAGGAAGGTTCCCTCGAATTTGGATGTCGGACGAATGTGTGGTCGCCAACGTGGGCGGAAGGCTCGACTCATTCTCCTCGCGTATCTCTCGTTCCACTTTCGCCTGCGGCAAAAGCTCGAGCATCTGAAGAACACTCTTACCCGCCCACCCCATCTCCAACCTCTTTGTCTCGTTCTCCGCCTCCTGCCTTCTCTTCATTGTACCCTCCCCAGTCCCAGATCACTAAATTTGTGTTGAAACCTACCCCTCATGCCGCGCCGTCTAGTGACTCGTACGCCAAGACCTTGTTGAATCGCGCAGTGACCACCTTCAAACATACTTTATCATTCTCCTTGTCTCCACTACTGGCATCAGATAGTCCGGAATCGGTCGACCCTGGTCATGCCCTGCCCATTCACCGTTCTCATCATGCTAATTCGACGCACCCCTTGTTGACTTTCGTTGAAACATCTACCTCGACACTCGTTTGGTCTGCTCAATCTGGGGTTCTGCAGGTTGACGAAGGGATGGCGGCGCAACTTGGAGTTGATATGAGTTTTTGGGTAGCAGTTTCGCTCGCATACTGGGAGTATCTTGGTGAACGTGAGGTGTGTTTCTTGTTCACTGACGGGTTCTCAACGTCGAGCCTGATCGTCAATTGCTAGGGATACATTGCTGCAGCAAACGGTTGAGCACTGGCGCGAGTCTTGATGCATTTCATACTTGCTTTGACAAAACCGTCCTGTCGGTGATATAATCGTAAACACCAGTCCGATTCTTTCCAACCAAATCTAAAGGACATGCAATGCAGTAGACAATTATATGGAAGTCCGTTCTGGAAATGTTCGAGGGTACGACATAACAACAAAACAAAAGCGTTCGAGTGAAGTAGAACAAGGAGTGTATGGTGAACTCAATAAAGTGTGAATATACCAAGGGCCGCAACGCCGGCCGCTACCATGAGAGCTATACCGTTTCCATTGGAGCGGAAGCTCATAGCCGCCCCTGTGTCAAAGGGAGTAGGCGTGGCGCTAGGGTTGATAGATAGGGGAGAGAAAGTGTTGGAGGTGGTTGAGGTCGCGTTCGAGGATGCTGTGGTTGCAGCCGACGCGGGAATGGTCGAGCCTGCAAACGGCGTCGATAATTGCGTGGCATTCCCGGACGCTTTGCTGGTATTGTTTCCAGCGGCTGTGGAGACGTTCGAGGAAGCTGTCCCGGGCAGATTCGACCCTGATGTCGTCGTCGTCGTTATCGTGGCTGGTGCAGTGGAGGATGATTGGGAAGGAGTGACAGTTCTTGGGAAAACAAAGTCAGAAACTCAAGACCAATGGGAGATGGAAATTTGGCAACTCACGAAGAAGAGGAATTTTGAGCTAACGTCAAAGGAATGAGAGTGAGCGACGCGATAAAGACTGTTGCAAATTGCTTCATGATTATACGGTGCTCGAGGTTTCAAAGTTGAGATGTTGCAACTCCGAAAATGGGCACAGCAAGAAACGGTGATCACAGCGCGTCACGCACACGATGCTCGGCATTGCTTGCTGAGTCTGCTGTACATCTTCATCCTCACCACTCACGCTAGCCATCGCTGAAGCATCTTGCATCAGTCCGAACCCTTATGCTTTCGACCTCTTGCTGAGAAGATGTACTTGAAACCTGCTGGCTCGTAAACACCCCTGTCTGGCTCCTGAAGAAACTCATCACGATGTCCAGGACTTTGACCTAGGATCCCCTCTGTTTTCTGGCCCCTCTTCTGGCCTACACATCTGCTGTCTGTCGCCTTAGAGAATCCACCTCACCGACTGCTGCATGGTTGTTGTCGGCTAGCCGCTCTTCCCAGTGACCGCCGTTGAGACTCGTTGGGATACCCCATGGCGACGGCGTTGAGCATCCGTACGTCCACCCTCCTGGAGTACGAAAAAGCGAAGGTGGAGACGTACGCGTTGCGGGTGAAAGAGCGGGCGTTGCCAGAGGAATTGGATCCGGTTCTTGAGGTGTGTCTCCTATCCACTCATTTTGTCACTGTTACTGACATTGCAATGATACGTAAGGTCCTCAAGACGTGCACGCTGAATCTGTCTGAGAGCAATTGACCGCTCGTCAAATTATCACTGTCCTCTGGTATCAACCACCTTCCTTCCTTCTTCACCTCCATTGCCGACACCGTCAAGAATTGATCCACCAGCTCTCTCATCATGTATGGTGCTGTCGCTATTGGCCTGAAGATACTCCACAATCATCATATCCTCTACAACATCAACTATCTCATGCTAGTGCTACACTGGCTCCACCTCCGCCAGCACCATATGGTCCCCGAAAACCAATTTCCCCTGCTCCATCACGTTCTCCAAGCCCAGATTCAAGGAGTCTAGCTAAGCAAAGTTTGAGATCTGAAACCCAAGGGCCGCGCGATTGGTCAACAACAACTGTGTCTGCATCTCATGATGAGTCAAATGATCCAGGCTCTGCTGAGGAAACCACTGTGTCCAAACCAAGTGCTAAATCACTGGGCAAAAGGAAGATAGCCTCCAATGGTGTGATCTCCTCTTTCATGGTGCAAAAAGATCATGCCTGACTACACTCCAGATGGGTTTGATCCTGATGACATATTCAAGACTCATCAAGAGACCCAAGAATCAGTGTCAAGGTCCAGCAGTCTTAGCAGCCATTCATTGGATAATCCAGACATGCAATCAAGATGGAGACACCCTCCCATTCATTATGTTTATGATGCTGCTGCAGAACGTGCACAACAGATGAAGCATCTTGTGGATTTGAATGGAGTGCATTGATTCTTGTTGCTAAACCATAGGGGAGATTAGTCAAATACATGCTATTCAGATCAATCTTTCATGTCAGAGTGTCTGTGTTCCATTGATGTGCATGAATGTTTGAGCTCAAGCACACAATGTAACCCACTGCTCACTGCCTGTGAAACTACTGTAAGAATTTGGCTGGATGCAGTGGGATGCGGTAGGGAATAAGGCCTCTAACAAATACATACTTGTCTTACCTGGGTACCTGCCTCGTTTTTTTTCAGCCAAAATCCCATACTTGTACTTGGCAGGTCTAGGTTCTTACTTGCCTATACTTGCCTAATTAACCCCTATGTACTAGTAAAATAGCAGGCAGGTACCTGCCAGGATGTCTGGCCGCCAATCTCATACCTGGCTGCAATATATTAGCCAGGTACCCTTGGCAGGCATACTTGTGGATATCCTTAAATGAGCTATACTTGTTGGAAGGCTTGGTTCCTATGTGTGAATACTAAATAGACACTTTATGATTACTGATAGGATTCCAATTTAATATATAAATGAATAAAATAATGGTTTGCACCAGTCATGACCTCAGTTGCTGCCCACGACTGGTTGCCAAACCCTGCAACTGATTGCAGTTGCCAGTCATGGAAAAAAACGGAAAAAGTCCAGTTGGGACCGGACTTTGAAATAGTGTTGCAAAGATATGATATCTGATATGATATCTGATATGATATTCTGATCTTGGAGGTGATATTGATATGAT
>KV428160.1:0-62837 GCA_001632355.1 Sistotremastrum suecicum HHB10207 ss-3
AACCAGACAAATCAGCTGAAGTGCGCGGAGTTGCTGAAATTTTAAGGAATTTCCAAGGAATTTCTAACCCGCACACGGCATTCGCGGCCCAAAGGTCGACGAAAATCACCATGTCAGGACCGTGAGACAAGCGGGATAGCATCGGAACAATAATTGTTCCTTTTCTGCTTTAAAAGGAAGGAGCTCACAGTCTTTGAGTGAAGATTGTGGGGGAAATTCCACGGCAGTAAAAAACTGTGCCGCCGGCATGTCTAGTATGGTCATTTGCGGGCGCCTGTACACGATCACTCTGCGATAAAACCCTCTCTACAGAGTAGAGGAGGGGACCATGTTTTGTCGAGCGACATCCTAGCATTCCACACGAGTGCATCTCCACAGGACTATCACGCACTAGATAAGGAAGACTAGATGAATTACGGACCTTAAGGATTGCATGCAATGCCATGCATGTCCTGATAGCATCCTGGGGCAAATCGTTCTATCCGGTGCCACAGGCCCGTGTATGGCTGTACTGATAGCGGTCTACATTGAGATCTTGATTGCTCAAATTCAGCTGCTGACGGATGAGAAGGATGTAAGGGAGCCTCGGGTGGCAGAAGTGTGGCCTACGGCCGTAAAGCAGAGAAGACGAAGGTAGACTGCGCGTGGACTCCGTGGAGCGCATTGATCGCGTGGGAGTTGATGCATTCGAACGGGCAGCCTGCGGTATTGTCATATAGTAGTGATAATATCGTCGGAGACAATGAGTGGAGGCTCTCAGACAGGGTGACGTCTCTGCCAGTGGGTCGAGTATACTAATCGGACGGCGTGCATCAGCTGACGAAAAAATGATTTCAGAGCAGACGGTATTACATCAGTCGCAAAAAGAGACAAAAGCATCTCCACCTAATTAAATCGCCAGTGATTGGGTATCTCGCACATCGTATGGGCTTACACTGAAGAGAAGGAACATCGTCCTAGAGAATTCTCTTCCTTAGAGCCTTTTATAAATAGCGTCGATCAGCTAAGCTTCACCTGGTTGATCGTGATCAACTGATTTTTGACTATTGGTGTCATTCGTCTGCAGATATAGATACGGGAGAAACGATTGGACAGTAGTGGGATGAATCTTTCGAGAGACAAGCGTGTGGTACGGCGGGTCAAAAGATAGCTGACGCATCCAGCGAACCATCTGGGTGACAAATATTATTATCAAGCATAGGGTAGATAGTTCTTGATTCTGCAGATATGAGGGAAGCAGTAATGGGAAGAAACAATGACAAAAGGAGTTGTGCAGTCGGATCAGAGAGCTGTCTCGGCCACTCGGGGACTCCGAATGCAGTATAGTAGACTTAGGTCGTGGCCTTTCAATGAATGAAGTTCCTTTTCTAGGAGAGCCGGGCATAACTGGCGAACCCTTCCATGGGAAATCAAAAATAAAGAATACTGTATCTACACGACCATAACATACGAGCGTTACGCCGTAACGTTCCCAGGAACACAGATTTTGACATACTTGAACAGATTTTACCGTAACGTTGTGGAAATTTGACATACAAATGGGCCTAAATAATACATGCCGGCGTAGCCGGCCGCCCGAATTTCAAAAATCAACATACAACAGGCCGGCCAAGCGTTACGTCACGCAAATTTGACACATAAATTTCGATATTTTGACCGTAACGGTATGTCGCGGTCGTGTAAGTACAGTACAGCCTGAGTGCCCCGTCTCCTTGCGATTGAGGATGTGTGACGCGCTCTAGCTCTCCTGAAACCCGACCTCTGTCTCTGTTCTGTCTTGGAGTGCGCGGACAACAATGAATGACAGGCGCTGCACTTCCCTTCTTCAATCGACATGAGTGATCAACAGACGGAAACAAAACCGATTTTTTAGGCAGTGAAGCTTTGCGATCGAGATCGATCGGGGCCGAACCGGCAGAATGTTTCGAGAGCTTCTTTTGCTCCCGGGTCGCCGGTTCGTTCCGCATCCCAGCGCTTTCTTTTTGCTACCTGTACGTTTTCGCCGACGCTATTCTGTCGCCGAGGACAGTCATCGTTTCAAGCACAACTCTCAATTTGCTTCGTCATCTTCATTGAGGCTTCAGTCCTGAGAAGGTGACGCTCTTGGATGCGACACTTGAACTTCCTTCGCGGCTTTGCGCTGATGAACAATGGTCATAAAGACAGCTCCAAAAAGTGCAATCTCTGTAGGGATCCTTACATGTACTTGACCGCTGATGTCTTCTTCAGATGCAAAGAATGTGGCTCCATAAGGAAAAGTCCTGGCGACAGCGCGGGACAGCGGCATCGCGCAGTCTAAGATTCTATGTGAAGCAGACACCGCAGACGAGGCGCCAGTGATAAACGACAGCCCTGCAACTGGTGGTCACAAGATATCTACTCGCGCGCTACGTCATCCTACGAATCTAAACCTAGTTCCAAAGTGCCGCAGCTCTCGGCATTGGAAAGGGCAGGGCTGAGGTCTCCCGAGGGTACATTGTGGATTTACGTAGAATGTATGTACTCTGGGAGCTATAGCATCTTCTAGGCACTGATTATGCATCAGATCGATCCTCGAAACGCTCTCATCCCCGGTTTTGAGTAGTCGGGAGTACTAGCACCACCAGCAGGACCTCTGCGCATTTCCCATAAAATGCCTCCTGGACGCCCAGTCTCAATCGGTCTCCCCATTCGCGTCTCTTTCGCCTGTAATTACGTTGGGGACCCTCTTTCAGGCTGTCTCCTCCTTCCTCACTTCTATTCGATTCATCGGCCATATGAATACGTCTCGCATCCTCAATCTTCTCAGCGCCGTTGCGCTTCTCTCCCTACTTCAAGTCTGCAGTGCGGGACTCTTGACGGATCCAGCTGCGGTATCTAACAAGAAATATGATTTTGTCATTGTAGGAGGTCGGTGCCTTTCGCAGCTTGGCCCTCAGGGTTTTCTATAGATTGATGGCTATGACTCACAGGAGGCACCGCCGGCGTGATTATGGCTGCGCGCATCACCGAAAACCCTAGACATACGGTTCTTTTAATCGAATCTGGTGCTTCGTACGTACCCACGTTCATAAGTTACCGAGGACTCTATTGATTTCCTTTCAAAGACACGAAAACATCCCGCTTCCCCTTCGTGCCCCTGCTTTGGGCGTACGATCGGGATCGAACGAGCCCTGGACCTGGAACCATACAATTGTCCCTCAAATCGGGTTAGAAAACCGGACATTTACGTATCAGACAGGACATATCCTAGGAGGGTCTTCGTATGGTCAGTACATCTCCTCTCACGACTGTCATTTATCTAATGCAATAGCCAGTCTATGGCCTGTATACGAGAAGCACGGATCAAATCTACGACAAGATCGCTAAAGTATCGGGCGATAACGGGTGGTCTTGGAACAGCTTGGTCCCTTACTTCAATAAAGTAAGCTATTGAAAGCTCCCATAGATCTTTTTCTCATGACGATTATAGGCGGAGGGTTTCATTCTTCCCGGAAACGGAAGTGAATGGAGTGGGAGCGACTTTGAGTCATCAGCTCATGGAACCCGAGGGCCTTTCAATACTCGGCTTCCAATCTTCCCCAATGACATCGATCCGTTTATCGCCCAATTAGTTGCCACAGTCCCCGGTTTCAGTAAGAGGCACGACATCAGCTCCGGAAAAGCTTTGGGGGTTGGTAAGAATATTTATGTTTCTATCTTGAATCAAATACTCATAAGATTTAGGCGTGTCGCAACCCAGTATCACGAAAGCGGGCAGCGCTTCTAACGTTGCCACAGGATATCTGACCCCAGATGTCTTGGCACGCCAGAACCTAGACATCATCACCGGGGCACGAGCCACGAAACTCACCTTCAAATCCTCGCCATCCGGGCCAGTTGCAAACGGCGTCCAATTCACACCTTCACCTAATGGTAATTCATCTCTTCCGTGCGTTCCATCGTCATCTTAAACTGCTCCAGCTAACACGACATCCGTATTCGCAAACAACGAAATAATCCTATCAGCAGGAGCATTCAATACCCCCCAACTCCTCCAACTCTCCGGAATCGGCTCTTCAACCCTCCTCAAATCTCTCAAAGTCCCGGTCATATTGAACTCACCTCAAGTCGGTCGAAATCTCCGCGATCACGTAACGATGCCTATGCAATGGCTCGCGAGTGTAAACACTACTCTTGATCGACTTCAGAATGCTACGTTCGTAACTGAGCAGACGGCACTTTGGGAGAGCACCGGGGCGGGAATATTGACCGCTTCCGTTGCGAATCATCTGGGGTTCTTTAGAGTCAATTCGAGCGTCTTCGATGCGCAAACGGGCGATCCGTCCGCTGGACCCGATTGTGCGCATTACGAATTCCTATTCCGGGTAAATTCCTTCGCAGCATTCGTGAGTGATACGAGTGGAACTGACGCGAGAATTCCTTAGGATTGCTGGCAGTCATTCACTCTACCCTATCCTGGACAAGGATCATACGTCTCAATGGGCATGCAAGTCACATCCACGTCCTCCATCGGCACCGTTACAATTAACACAACAAACCCCTTCACTTCACCCCTCATTGATCCCCAATACTTCACTTCACCCACCGACATTAAAATCGGAATCCAAGGCGTCCGTGCTGCACGCCAAGCGTACGGATCGCCTATATTCAAGGATATTTTAGTCAGGGAATTTGGACCTAATCCCAATGCTACGACGGATGCGGAGATCGAGGCAATGTTGAGACATAGTGGGACGACACTCTTTCATGCGGTTGGGACGGCGCAGATGGCTGCTTTCAACTCTGGCGTTGAGAAAGGTGTAGTGAATCCGGATTTGACGGTGAAAGGAGTAAAAGGGTTGAGGATTGTGGATGCGTCTGTTATTGTGAGTTCTCTGTTATGATCGATATGCTTGAGAATATGACTAATGATTCTTGTAGCCTGTTCTTCCCGATGCACACACTCTGGCGCCTGTTCTAGCTTTTGCAGAGCGAGGTGCGGATCTCGTCAAAGCAGCTTGGCCTTGACAGGTGGAGCTCCCATCACTCAGATACAGGCCTTTCCTTATATAATCTACGGACGAAGTGTCAGTGCGAGAACCAAAACAAGATCAAGACTGCATGTACCGTACTCGCACAACTTAGAGCATCCTTTTCCATCATTGGTCTGCTACCAGTCCCTGTGCTTTTTATATTGATGTTCAGAAATTGAAGTCCTGAATATTCTCAATGCCTTCGGCGCCCTCAATCTCGCCCTGAGCGGTTGCGGTGTCGTCCACAATCCTCTTGTCGAAGATATCACCAGCGACCCTATCAGTCGAGGAAGGCAAATTTGAGTTCCAGTACCAAATCCAGATTGCGTACGAATTGGTCTGCCGACTCAATGCCGAGCTGACGCTTAACTCCATGTTCTCCGTCCACGGACATAAAAGCTGTGAGTCCGATGACGCTTATCTCCATGTTCTCCGTCCACGGACATAAGAGCTTTGAGTCCGTGAACGGAGACTCAGATGTGAAGTTGATACCTGCAGAACACCACAGCAGCAAGTCTCAGTCAAAGCCTGCACATTATCGTATATACTGAGGCAAGTCGTTCGAAATTTTGGCCGGATAATTTTGAGAATGAGCGAAGCGGGAGGCCCATGCTTCAAATCGACGCCGAGGTTGACATGTTGACACTCGAGTCGTTCATACTCGAGGTTTCAATTCCCGTAAAAATTAAAGCATCGTTGCAATGCAAGGTCTATGATCTCACGAGGAACTATATTCCCTCTGAACTCACTGACACTCGATATAAGGTCGTATTGCTGACTCTCCCATAATCCCGCCGATCCGCGGCTGCCAGCTGGCCCATCATGAAATTTACGGGCTATGGGTACACTTCAACTCGAAGTTGCGGTTGACCGAAGGCAGGTGACTATAGATTTTTCGATTGATTGCACCGGAATAGGACTCAATCTATTGTGCCGGTTGTTTTGACGACGCGACGGATCCTTATCCGAATTTGGAAGTCTGTGCCACTCACCTTGTCTAAGTTTTTTCAACCACTCGTTTGTTTACGTGCAGGCTGCAGCCCTCTATCTAAGACAAAACATCACAGTTACCTAGGATAGCGTATCTGATCTCTATCCGCTTCGTTTCTTCTGTTGGGCTGCTTTGCAAGAGCCTCCAGTACGATTCAAGTGAGAACTCAGAACCGCCACTGCAATGGGTAAGCCACTCACCTACAGAATGAGATTTAAAAAATTCGAGCTCACATTCTGACATAAATCAGCTCAAGAAACAATGTCACACTGGCAACTAGTCTTCACTGAGGCTTTCCGATACTTTTCCAGCCCAACTGTGTACAACGACATCTTTGGAATCAGTGCGATTGTCGATGATTATACTCTAGTTCAGCTCGTACCCGAGCTTCCTAGAGTATTCCAGAGTGAATTTATGGGTGCAGAAGTCGAAAAGAAGGAGGATAATCCTAGACTCGCACTCACGACCATTGTCGTGTTTCATGGATTCATTCGCATGGATCCTACGGTCCTTCAGGTACGCCACTGTGGTGGCATCTCTGGACTGTTTGTTGAGACAGATCCACAGGAGAAATACGATGTCTCGGCCAAGCTGCTTCAGCAAATCGCTAGGGCTCTGTACCAATCGACAAAGCGGCATATGGGTTCCCTCCAGCCCGGGAATCCAGGGGGTGGACAAGATGTCGATTTTCTTGATAACCTGAAAGCGGCGTAATAAATTCATATCATTGTTCAGCTTGACATCCTGCTCATACTTACATACTCATCTCAGCGTTCTCCTCATCCAAGCCAGCTTCAAGTATTACCCCAAAGAAAATATGGACATGAATACGGCGCTGGGGCATGCCTTCGAGTCATTATGCGCTCGAATGCGGCCCAAAAAAGGCGAGGAAGTTGTATGGACTGCTGAGAGCTGGGAAGAGGTAATGTTCAGAATCCAGTCAACAAGCCACATCATCTGCTGAATCCTGTGCAGTGTCGAGACTTGTTTTGTGCGATGCGTATCGTCGACCTTCAAAATGGTCCATACAGGCGCAAGACCACGTGCACATCAAGATTATCAACTCTGCCATCCATTTCTCTACCGTGGAAGAGAAGGGACAAAAATTTACTTGTTGTGAACGCTCAATTAGCAGAGCCACGCCACACGCTGGTAAGAAACTCGAATTCAGGCCATCCCTCAATTCAAGCTAATGCGGAAGATGTTTGGTTCTCAGTTCGATCACATCCAAGTACGCCAGACAGGGGAACTATCTGAATTGGTTCGGCAACAATACCTGCAAGAATGCAAAGAAGTCCTTGAAACCATGTTCATAGGCCGGGTAGAGAGTTGCAAATTGATGCCAGAATCATGGATGCCGTCATTATTTGCAGAAAAGTAAGTCGATTCTTTCAGTATTCTATCTTGCGTATGTTGGATACCGACAGAATTCGTCTCCAGTGCCCTAAATCATGTTGCTTGGCCGCAGTTGGTGAAGATGTTTGCCAAACCTGTTACCGCTCTGCAGAACATTGCTGAGGAGTCCGCATTCGAGGGTTGAGTTCCACTCTCCCATCAAGATTTCGCCGCCACGTATAGAATGGTAATTGGGCGTCTGAAGTTCGGTTCAGCTTGTTTGTGAGAAAGCAGATGCCAATATTCAAGATCCGATCTAAGCAGCCCAGCAAGCGCGTACTGCTAGAGCATGATACAAGCTGAAGCGCCACAAATAATATATACGTACATAATCCAGATACATATTCGCTGAATGAACCTAAGAGGGTTCGATCCGACATGTAGCCACCCCTTATTTTACAATTGGATTGACGCCTCGAGCTGACAGATAGTCCCGAGCAGCACTTGCATTCTGTTGACCGATGTTCAGCACTCGGGTGTGGGGAGGGTTGCAGAGGAGAGGAACACTGACCAGGCCTTTTATCAATTCATAGACGCTCTTGTCATGATAGCGTAGCTGGGTGACTGGGTCCGTATATGGAGCCTGTGGATGGTCATGAGCACATGTAATCATGGGAGATATGAAACGAATCCACCTCCAGCCCTGTGATGTCGCAGTAATGTCTTTGAGGCATAATTGATGGCGGTGCTTCGATCGACATATCTGATGAACGCGCATTGTAGATTTATCGCATTTCAAAAAGAGAGAATGCCTACATGTCGGTGCTTCTTCCTCAGGTTGCTCAGGCTCGGCACCATCAACCGCCATCTTCGCCTCTCGCTCGGCTCTCAATTTCTCTCGTTCCAGACGTTGTCTCTCCTTTTCGGCATTCAAGACAACCTTCAGACTCTTTGCGCGTCTGTTGATGTTTTTTGTATAATAGGGATTTTTGAAAGGGCGTGGTTCGTTCAGATAGGAAAGTGTCTCGGCAAGGCTGACAGTCTGAGGTGTTGCGCTTCCTGCCGGTGTGTCGCCACCCACGCTGGCTGCTAATCCAACTCCCTTCTTTCTTGAGCCCTTCGGAGGCCTGTAGCCATCAGATTGATCCTGAAATCAGCCTCAGACGGATGGACTCACATGAAATGAAGCTTCCGGAATCGGAATTCGGAACCATCTTTTTCTTATGGAGGCTCTAATTTCCAAAGCGGATGCCATTCGCCCAGTCCAGAAGAAACGGAGGACCTCTGAGAAGAGGAGGGACGAACACAAAAGCGAAAAGTCGTCAAGCGACCCGACTTCACACTCTGTTGCCCACCATACATCTATTCCACGGTCACTAAGACCTTCCGATCCACCGCCCAAATCAACGAAGAAATATGGACATGTTGCAGACAAGAAGCTACGAGCTCAGCTTAACAACCAATCAGAGCATACAGCGCGCTCCAAGGCCTTGATACGGGAGGTCCAGGACGAGCTTTTGTTGGAGGATGCTGGTCGAATAGTCGTCGAATCCGACTTGGAGAAGACTTGGAGGGTCGGACAGTCAGAGGTGGTGGCAAATGTTGGAGTGGAAGCAGCGAAGTCGAGGAAAGAGTGGTCTCTTGAAGGCGGACCTTATCGTTCACGGTATACTCGGAACGGAAGGTATGTGATGGATGCACACACTTACTTGACTCTAATTTACCCTCAGGCATCTGGCCATCGCAGGCAAAAAGGGGCATGTTGCAACTTTTGACTGGCAAACGGGAACACTGCATTCAGAGCTCCAACTCATGGAAACATGTCGAGACATCACGTTTGTTGTTGGAATATTCTGACGGAGTCAATATCTGACGAAAGTATAGATTCCTACAGGATCAATCACATTTTGCCGTCGCCCAGAAAAAATACGTTTTCATATACGATCAGAATGGTGTCGAGCTCCACCGTCTTTCATCCCACATTGAACCCACACGGTTAGAATTTCTACCGTACCACTGGCTCCTTGCATCAACGGTATGTATCGCACTCGTAATGCTCAGTACATGACTTGACAATGAATAATGCAAAGGGGAATACCGGATTCCTAAAATATCAAGACACCTCAACAGGCCAGCTGGTGGTCGAACATCGAACGAAACTTGGCGCCTGCAACGTCATGTGTCAAAACACACATAACGCAGTGATCCATCTCGGCCATCAGAATGGTACCGTCACGCTGTGGACGCCGAATCTATCTATCCCTGCGGTGACACTATTGGCCCATCTTGGCCCTCTCACAAGCGTCGCTATGGATCCCAGCAGCGGCGGAAGATACATGGCCACGAGTGGCGTAGATGGAAAGGTCAAGGTGTGGGATTGCAGAAACTGGAGTGGTGCGTTAAGGGAGTGGACTGCGAGAGGTGGTTCTGCGGAGGTGGACTGGAGTCAGAGGGGTTTCCTGGCGGTCGCAACGGGTGGCTCGGTGAACGTAAGTATATTTGCCGTGTCTTGTGCCTCTACTGAATGCCTTCACTTCAGGTATTCTCCCCACCCACCATACACACCTCACATGCTCAAGCTCCCCCTCTTTATCTCACCCACCCCATTCCCTCGAAACCTCTGACCAGCGTCCGTTTTGCGCCCTTCCAAGACGTCCTGACCATAGGCCACACTCGCGGACTATCAAGTATCCTCGTTCCCGGTTCAGGAGAACCAAACTTCGACTCCATGGAATCCGATCCATTCGAGAATAAACGAATGAGAAGGGAAAGAGAAGTCAAAGGCCTTTTGGATAAGATACAGCCTGATATGATAACTCTTGATCCCGAGTTCATCGGGAAGATGGCAGAGCCTTCGAAATTGACCGAAGGCGATCAGACACCATTCTCGAAATTGCCGAGGCTGGAGCGATTAAAGGCTCAAGGGAAGGCGGATGAGACAGAACTTGGGAGTGAAGATGCCGCTGATGAGGTCGACGATGAGGATGAGGAGGCAGACGGTGCTGGCAGCGGGAAAACGAAGACGCAGAAGGTGAAAGATAAGATGAAGATGCGCGGTAGAGGGAAGACTATGAAGAGGTTCCTGCGCAAGAAACGGAAGAATGTGATTGATCCTGCTTCGGTGAATATTCGTCTAGACATCTTTGTCGATTCTTGCTGACTTTGATAACAGGTGGCCATTCGTGCTAAGATTGAAAAGCAGAAGGCGGATCGAATAAAGGAGCAGAAGATTAAAGAGCAGGGCAACCTTCCTGAGAAGAAGTCTGCTCTAGATCGATTCAGACGGACGAAGTAGTGTTCGATGGCGCACCCTCTACCTGTCTGGCTTATCTTCTCCTCTACCCTTGCATTCCTTCAACCGTAGCGTCGTTCCGTCATTCTTTATGTTATCGCCTACATTTCTCTACGCTATCACCACACGTCATCTTATTTGGGGTTCATCGATTAGCATAGAAAAGTACATGTACACATAGAGCTCGCAGCTAATTATAAACCCTACTGCGAAACACTGCAAAAAGAGAAGGAAATAATAAGGTTTCGGCGTATAGTTTATGATCTAATAATGAAAAGTTGTACTGTAGTCAAGATATCATATGATACGGTTCCAGAGGAAGCCACGAAGCTAATCTTCGATGATGATCACATCGTCATCCTTATCCACGATAATCAAGCCCTCATCTTCAAGGATCTGCTTCTTACTAGGGCTTTTCGTTAGGAAGGTTTTGGTGCCATTCCCGTTCCCGTTGAGGTGTGGTGGGGAGGTGCCGTTCGTCCGGGCCTTTTTCGTAACGGGACCTTCTGAGATCTCGATGCCGTCGTCATCGTCTGCCGGCCGCTTCAAGGAAGCCGGAGCAGCTTTCACTTTCCGAGGGGGGATGGGTGTTGGACTAGGGAGGATGAGGTGGGGACCATCTACGGGATGATCTTTCCTATATTTAAAATCAGTCGGATGAACAGGGCGATAGGTATCGAGAGGCTTACGGTAAGAGGCAAATCGAAATAGCGAGAGTCGCCCAATCTCCATCCTCATCGGTGATCGTCAGGAACTTGCCCCGCGTGACTCCCAGAGACTCCAATGTTCGATCCAGATTATCATCGAAATCTGGATCACTGAGCACTCTTTTATCTTCGTACGTGCTGACTTCCCTCGGGCCTGTCCCAACACCATCGCCATCGCCAAGTATACCATCAATGACTTCCCGTAGCAGCGTCTTTGAGGGATCACAGTGGACTGTGGTATATGTATCTCGACAAACTCCACACGAAGGATTTGGAGGAACTATACGTGACGCGCCAAGCGGCGCCGATGGTTTGAATTGTATGTTAACATTGCGCAGTGTTGCCGTCGGCGGGGTGGCTTTTGAGGGGAAGTAGGATATTCGGAGAAGATGAAGAGCTTGGAGGACGATCAGACCGGACACAATCGCGTTGGTCGTAGCTATGGCAGGGATGATGTTGCCAGCCATTTCTGTGGCGCTTGTAAGGGCCTGAGCGCATCAGAGAGGAGGAGCACTGACCTTTAACCTCCCATCGACTCTTTGTCGGTATCGAATATGAGAAACTCCGCAGATTTGATGAAGCGCAAACGAAATCAAGAGCATCGTCGTCATCTTTGTCGAACGATATGGTGTCTTCCCCCGATCGCAAGCGCAATGCCAGCCGACAGGAGCTATCAAGTGGTTAGTAGGAGCAGTCGATAGAGGAACAACTCATACCTGGCGATAAAAAGCTCTAAGCATTCTGCTAAGCTTAACTGCTTCTGGTCTCGTAGGTTCACAGAAGGCGATGAACCGTTCTCTTTAGCACTAGAAGCTGCCGCTTGCGTTATTTCGTCATAGTTGAGAGGCAACGGGGGTTTGCGCGACTTCCACATATCCGCCATACTCAAAAGAGTTTTCACATCATGGAAGAACACCTTATCGAAGGCTTTTCGAGCTGCTTCCTCCGGCGGAGTAGAATCTCTCAAAGCAAGGCGAACCGATTTGAACGCGGCAGCTTGCGCCCGCAAAGAAGCAATCCCATCGGCTGCAGAGGATGAACATTGTGACTCAGAGCAAATGATTTGAACGAGGCTGACCGTTTTCCCCCTGCTTCTCCGCATCATCTAATTCGGTTCCCCCGTCTTCTTCGTCCTCTCCGAATAATTGACTACGAAGAATGTTGATCGAGCACCCCCAAAAGATAGGTAGGCAAGCTTACGGCATCAGATAACTTTTTGCCCATACTATTGAGTGTATAGGTTGACTGGGCGTGGAACGGATGGTGCAGACAGGAAAGGTTTTGGGTGTCGGTTTTGGAAGGCAATCGAAGCATTCAGTAACGTTCTAGAGCTTGTGAGAAGGAGCATATGTACCATGCGGCGAATGGCCTACCTTCAGCAACGGTTGAACTTGACCCAGATAACCAGCAGTACCGCTCTCCACCAAGGGAACATTAGCCGCCAAACACATTTTGTTGACGTGCCTGCGGGCATCTGTGATTACTTAGCATACGGTAGCATCTATACTGAAAGGAATTCGGCCCACCCAAATTGTCCAGAGCGTTCAGCACGATATCAAACTGCGAAAACCAATCTACGTCGTAATCCGCGTCTTTGATGTTGGCATGGATGGGGGTAATCTTGACAGCGGGATTGAACGCAGACGCAGTCTTTGCCGCTATCTAGTGCACGTAAATGATTCGTTTCGAAGTCAAGACACAAGAACCGAGGGGACATACCAGCGCCTTCGACTGTTTAACATCCTTCTTGCGGAAGAGAAATTGGCGATTGAGATTGGAGAGATCGATGGTATCAAGATCAAGGAGAGTGATGTCTCCGAACCCAGTCAATACGAGATTCTTCACTTGAAACATATTCAGTTATCGTCCGGGGTCAGTTTCAGTTACTAGACGCACATAGTTCGCATCCTATTCCTCCCGCTCCGACGAGTAGAACGCGCGTTTCGGGCAATTTTGAGTACAGCCCAGACCCTAGTATCGCCAGAGCATGACTTGATCGCGGCATTGGCAAGGCCCAACAGCGGTTAAGGAAAGGATAATGAGAGCGTCGAGCTTGGTGCAGAAGCGATCCGAATTCCGACTATTCCGCTCGCTTCACGATTGTTGACAGATATTTTCATGGTGGAATCACTCAACGCTCATCCCAAGTCTGCGCCCGCCGACCGAGTGCTATAACCGGAGATGCACTGGTAGCAGAAACGTGTGTTATTCATACCAGGAACGCATGACCCTAACAGAACGTTGTGCTTTACAGTCCGATCGTATTAATGTGACCCTGAACCAAGGTACTGTATTTCCTATTGCATGCCTCTCGCGACATTTACGATGAGAAGACCTAAAATCCTTCCTCATTGGTGGAAGCTTGGGCAATTTGCTCAGTCTCATTCCTGCTTGTTGGAATTAACTTCAATGTTTGTATGTTTTTTTGCAGCGCGTCTCGTCCGCGGCGGCAAGTCTCGCCACCTCTCTCTCTTTCTCATGACACTGCGCCTCGTCCGACGGCTGTTGAGACTCGAGAATTCTGGCATGATCGTCGGAACCGTGGTCAAAGGTAAGATGTTCTCGTAGGGAATTTAATTTGGCAGAGGGCCCGCCATTTCCGAGATTATTTGCTAGTAATCGAGGACTAGCTATCGCAATATATCTAGTGAGTTCAACTAGAAGACATGCGAGTGCTGGGCATATACTCCCATCAAAAAATCCTGAAAGTAGCGACTAGGAGGTTTGCGGATCTGTTGTAATGATAGTCGTGAGTTTCCCCATATGTGTCTTGTTGCTGGATATGATTTTCTCATTTGTTGTTTAGCCTTTCCTTAGATTATTTTCGTACCATATATACCAGGCCAATGATGACGGAAATTATACCGTATGGTCTTGGGATTTTCCCGTGGATTTCGTTCTAGAGGGTTTTGTTTGCGCTTTTATCCTAGTTTCTTCGAGTTTCTTCGTCACTGCGTTGCGAGTCTGAGCGAGGGTGTGATACCTTTAGCCCTCGTACCTGGATGTCGAAACAGTAGATAAACGTTGCTCGATTTTGTGATTTATGATGTTGCACCAAGCAAACACTGGCAGGGCTTCATTTATCACTCTGTCAATATGGGGAAAAAATATTCGAGTTCCTGCATATCTATTGAAATTTCATCGTCAGATGTTGACATCATGACTGGTCTGATGCTTTCATCCTACGCTGTGTACAAAGTTGGTTGGTGGTAAGGCTTACTAGTAAACAAAGCCAAAGACTTGCGGAGTTCGGTTCCTGCGAGCGCTGAGCGCTGATCCGGCGATATCGGACCTATCGGCTGTGCTGATGACGAATATTGTTGACGGCGAAAATGCCTCACTCAGCTTTCGTACGCATAGGATAACACACACGAGGTTAGTCTGTCTCCAAGCTTCTGTTCGGCGCAAAGTCATGGTAACTATCGTACACTAGTTAGGAAAAAATTGGCATACTCAATCCTATCAACGTAGGTCCTCAAAGATGGAAAGAAATTCGCTTGGTAAATGCTTTCCCGCGTGCTGATTTGAGATCTTGAGATTTCTGACGCCGATTCGACTGGTTCAGTAATGCGTGTATTAAGGGGCATCGGTCGTCTTCGTGCAAACACAACGACCGAGAGCTTTTTGAAGTGAAGAAGAAAGGTTGGATTCTATCTATTCATCAGTATCGTAAATTATTGAGCGAAATGATAGGCCGTCCTGTGTCACAATGCAACCACTGCCGGGAGTTGAGGAAGACTAAGCAAGTACACGTCAGATGCCACTGTGAAGAATTAGAATCGGAGAGTCCCTCAAGAGTACCTTGTCAGTCACTTCGTATTCACACAGGAGCTTCAAGAAATGCTGACGTTTTCAATAGCACTCAACCCATGTTATTGCCGTACAGGAGGCGAATGTCATTGTTGTACAATGCGGCCGAAAAAAATCAAGACCTCGCCTCCTTCTTCGCCTGGGTCTACGCCATCGATTGATACACCTCAGGAAGCATTCGCTCCCCAGGCTCCCTACATTAATCCGCACGAGCTAGGCGTAAGAATAAGACCGTATGAAGCCGGTCCTTCATCCCCTCCTACTCATCAACCTCAAGAAAGTCCGCCCCCTGCTCCAGCGCTTCCTCCCCAAACACCCCTACCGGCGACAGCGTTGTCGCGCCCCCCAGCCGACTTTCTCTTAGATCCTGCGCAGAGCGTGGTCAGGTATCACGCATCTGCGATGACATATCCTGATCCCTCATCATCACACAACTCTCCTTATACATATCTTCCGTACACCTCTCAGTTCAATTCAGGGACATACGATGGTCTATACGAGCCTTGGCAAAATAATGACGAAGAAGCGATCCAGCCGTTTCTTCCATCGCTCCCTATGTTTGGGGCGTGCGGTTGTGGAGAAACATGTGCTTGTCCAGGATGTAGCGAACACCGAGGAATGGACGTAATTCCAAACAACGATCCATGTCCCACGGCCTGCAGTACCTGCCTCGACTGCACTAGCAGTCCCCATTCGAACAACTTGAACCCAAACACTCAAGATCCGAACGGAGCGTCTTTTTCAGGACCAGCGTTCAATGGTACACAGGGTTCAAGTTCTACGACCGTCCAGTCACCGCAGAGTTCGTTCTTGACTCCTGGCTTCATCGCATCTCCATCCCCGTTCGCATCGAATCCGAATCCGACTCATGGCTACGAAACACACCTGGATCAAGATCTTGGATTCCCTGTTTCTCCAAATACCCTTTATACCCCTTCGTCATCGCATCATCTCCAACCTACAACCTCGCATTGCTGCAGCGACCATGCTTCGTGACTGCTTTTTGATCCATGAGTCGTTCACGACTCACAGATGATCATCTCATCTCAGACTCATCACTCACGTCGGTCTCGGAACATATATGCCACTGGCCCGAATCCCGAGATCGAAGACAAAGGAAATCTTAGCCTTTGGATTGTAGCGGATCAATCCGTATCTCGATCGGCTCGGATACGAATGATTCTCACGATTACCACTGATCACGTCGCCTATCTTCTCGATCAGGCATCCGTGAAATTGCTCCCGTCTTCTTGAAGAGCGCTGAGCGCTGAGCCGTGCCGACTTCAATTCTAGATCTACAGACCGATTGCATTGTAGACCACACCCATATATTCCGGGCATTTACGCGTATCAATATCTTGTATTCCTACTCCTATATATTTACTCATGCTAGCTGCCTTACATCTGGTCATACACTGAGCTTCGTGCTGGCAAGCTTGCTTCTTGGGATCATCTATGAAGGAACTTCCGGATCGGCCCGTCGATGGATGACGTCAGGGTCCTTTATCTCGTGTCAAGTCTTCCGTTCGCCTTGGCTGCAGCAGAATGCCGAATCGAGGGGCCCAAGCTATGACTTCCTATCCATTGAACCCGTCACCGAAACTCACTGGCAATCTTTCCTTCCCAATATCAAATGGAGATGATGTCAAAATCATGGCATTTAGGCCCAAGATGTACAAAAATTGCGATGGAATAAGTGTGACGACAAATAGCCCTTTTAAAACACAATTTCCCAGAATGGAAGGCATGAAGAAATTCTTAATCGTAAGATCATGATCATTAAGGGCTCAGACGCGCCTGGTGGCCTGTGGTAATTGCCAGGCCCGTAACTGTCGTATGAACCCATCGTTAGGTTTCGCACATGCTCGTCTAGCCTTGATGAGCGCCAGCGATTCGTCGAAAGACAAGCCTCTCTCCCGCATGAGATATGCGATTATGATCGCACAACTGCGCGACACTCCCTACCAAAGATAATTAGAGTTCGTGAAACACGAAGGTAACATTCATGGCAAATTGGCGCACCTGTTGACAATGGACCAAAACATTCCTTCCTTGACTGAGGTGACTGCGTATGTAATCGCACGCTCCGTTCAAGTGTGGAATAATGTTGGCCGACGTGCGATCGGCAAGGTTCACCTGGTAGTAGTCGAGGCCTTTATCAGATAACATGCCCCAATCCACGTCGAGCACTTGGACAATGTTCTTTATCTGATGAGACCTCAGCAGGTCGATATCTAATGAGGCTGCCATTGAGCCCATATAGAGGATCCCTGGAGATCTAGGAGAAGAATTGCGGTCGAGAATAGGATGAAGTGGGGTGAGAAGAGCCTCCATGGTGGCAGGGTCCATGCCTTGGAAGCTAATGTACTGTGACATGATTGAGAATGAACGATGGTTGAAGATGATGAGAGAGCGAGAGTTAAGAGAGGGAGCGTCGAAGAAGAAGAGGCTCTCGAGACCAGCACGAGTGGATCGTAGGTCAAATGGGTTGGGAGCCTAAGATGAGGGGCGTGTGCGCTCCGACTGCTCCAGTGCCTGTGTCTTCACCGGCTTTACAGTCAGACTCAAGGAGCGCCCGGAAGTTTCGCGTCCCTAGCAAGATCTAATCTCCGTCATATCCGAGGCTTCTCCCGAAGTTATCCCCGTCCTCTAGGTCATTTTCATGACTGTAGCCGTTTGACTCAGACAGCCTGCAATTGAATCTAATCAAGATCTAATTCATTCCGGTTCTAGACTTGGCATACAGCCTGATCATGAGGGACCAAAGCCTATCGACGTTCATCGCACAATTTGATAAAGCCATTTAAGTATTATAATGAATTGTTGTGAGCCATGGCACGCCACTCCAAAGTGACGGAGAGCATTTCCCTAGTCCTATACCGTACTATTTGATTCTGAGATATTTGAGTGAGCTTTTGAGAGTGAATCGGATCGACATTTTGTCTGAAAATTCGACACATGGTGAGCCAAAAGTCGCCGTAAAGTCATGCGACGGAACCGGAATATAAGCAGGCATGTACACAGATCCATCCCGATGAGATAGTGTGAGCGCCTTGTTAGGCAGAATGAGGATCACAGAACTAAGTGAAGCCATGCGTAGCTAAGGATTTACGGCAATTGATTTACGGAGGGATGTAGGATCAAATCAAAGGAAGGTCCGCATTACGATTGAGCAATCGCCACATTAGTAAATGACATGCTAAGGCCACGTGTTGCGATTAGGATTTGATCTTGGACAGTCACTGATGAGTGCCTTGAGAAGCTGCCGGAACCCCACGTAGACGCTTTGCCACTCTTCCTTTTCGAGAAATGGACAGGCAAACTCTGCTACAGTGGGACTCGGCCTGGATGAACTATTGGAGGTCTGCATTCCTTCGACGTTGTTTTGGCATAGATGGATGGCATAACGAAGGTGGAGAGCAAAACAAGACTCAAGACAGAGAGTTAGAACATCGGGTATAACGGCAAGACATCGTTGATCAGCGGCCCAAGAATCCATTTCTTTGTCCACGACGCAATTCATGATAGTCTGTTCCTTACATTCACTCTTCGTCCTCTTCGTCGTCATCGTCTTCATCCGTCTCCCACTCGGATTCCGATCGATAATCAGATCCAGAGTTCGAATCATCCTCGTCGTGGTCTTCATCATCCGAAGGAGGAATATACTGCTGGAACCCGTCTGCCTCCCAGTCAGAGTCATCGCTGGGCTCGCTTCCTTCATCAAGCTCCGGGTCTTCGAACGCCGTTTCAAACATGACCATATTGACGTAGGGTGCGATCTCATGTTTAGAGATATACTGAGTATGCTTCAGCACGTCTACGGTCGCCCTCGAGTCTGTAGTAGACTTTCTCCGTTTTATTTTTTCTTACGTAGGTCTGAAACTTCTATTCCCAGGGTAGTTTCGCCGACACCAATCTGTCGGTCGACTATCCTAGCCGAGGGAAGCGAGGTAACCGGTTAAGGGCGCTTATTCTACGAACGACGAGCTTGCATACTGAAAGTATAACTGTATGCGGGACATAATCATTCAAAGAGCATACCCCCAGACTATTATTCGTTCACTCTCAATACAAAACATGACAGAAGGTCAGCAGCGATATCCCCGTTATCTCCGACCCGCTAATTTTCTGATTTTACTCGTTCGGCTATCTACACTGAGTACAATGTCATAGACTACCGAATGAGATATAGACGAGGATATTGAGGAAGGAGGGGCGTAGAAACTCGTTTTGAGAATATTGGCGATGTCGAGGCCCTCGATGGCCGAGTCGGGGACTCGGGGCTGGAATCGCTGGATAGGGATAGTCGAACGTTGTGTAAGAACGCGATAGAAGAGGGTTAGCACGTCAAAGTATTGTTGAATATGTAGATTTGATCAGTTGAACTTAAAGAATGACGTTGAATACGAGGTGAATGGCTGAGATGGCGAGGGCAAACGAAGTCGAATGGCGTAGAGCGGAGTTTGAATTCTCAACGTGATCACGGCCATTTTAGACGCTGGACTCGTAGGAGGACTCAACGCATGGAAAGGTAGGATACCTTACACAATCTCCTTCCTCTAAGTCCTTCATTCATAACCGTTTGAATAAGGATAAACAGCCTTCAGTGCCCCAGTCCTCGTTTGTCCGCGGGTTATTGGCTTCCTCAGGTCACCGGGATTTGCCGTACGCAACAGGATCGGCAACGGTCGAGCTGTTCGGCCGGTGTAAGAGTTGAACATCCCGGGCAGTACAGTCGAAAAATGACACTGTGTTGAAAATATGTGCTCATTTATAGCTGCTATTCCCTGGAATAGTGACTTACAATACACAAACTATGCAACCTGATACTCACCGAGAAGTCCGGCAAGAAGTCCGATAAACTCGTCGTTCGGAGGCCAGACGCAGCAATTGAAACTCCGATCAGGCGTCCTCGCTCGGCTGGGGTCGGATCCATTCCCAAAGTTCGGCCTCGGCGAAACCATCCTGGGAATCTAGGTCGAAGGTCCCGAGTCAAGATTCCATTTCGGAGGAAGTCTACTACAGACTCGAGGGCGACCGTACACGTCGAGCCGAACTCCTTCTTCATGGCGCTGCTTCAAGAAATTGAGAAGCTCCGAGGGCTCATATTTGCATGTCCGGATATCTAGAACGCGTAGAGAGGAGCAGAGTGATTGTATGGAGGATGCCTCTTCTGAGTCTGTCTCGACGGTCTCTACGTCAGCCTCTTCGTCGGAGTCATCGGGGACGAAGGCTTCGAAGAAATCCGAGAGACTGGCATTGCGCAGAGTGATGCTAGTGATATTTGACCACGCTTCCAACATTGCAGACCATGTGGAATCAGTGGATGGAATATCACCGTGGACCGTCAATTCCTCCAGTGATTCGAAAGGAAAGTCAGAAAGGTCACCCTGGAATTTACAGATTGCGAGTTTATCACTCGCAGCTGCGGAAGAGGAGACGATCATGCTCAGAACATCGATGTCTGCACGGTCCAGTGTAAGTGAGACCGCGGTTCTCATCCGGGAGATCAAGATAGGGGGAAGTGTAACGGTAGTATCTCCGAGACCGTGTGCGTCCTCGATGGCCAGATCGAGCTGTGTAGAACTTCGGAGATCTAGCTTTTCGAACAGCCAGCGAAGCCCGCGGAGGGTCGGCATGTGAAGAGTGAAGGTGAGAAGGTGTGGCATTGCTATTTGAGTAGCGTAGTTATCGGGCGGAAGGTATTCCTGTGATGACTGGGAGTTCGGGACACACTCTAGGCAGAATGTCTCCAAGAGAGGATGTTGATTTAGTATATCGTAGATTTGTTCGACATTTTCCACTGGTGTTATCACGGTTCCTATGAGGCTCAAGGATTTGAGCCTCGGGCAAGTCGACCATTGACGAGGGGGAGGAGGGAAATTTCGGAGCGTGAGTGTTTCTAGATTTCGAGAGTCGAAATCGACGGAAGGGAATTCGCTTAAGAGCACTTCCGAAGATAAAGAGAGCACTCGGAGCATCGGGTATGTGTCAGACATCGTGCTTTGGAGGAAGTTGTTGAAATCGCGCGAAAGGGTCGAATCGACATTCCATTCTATGTCAATTTCGATGACTCTCTGTCGATTGGATTTCATCAACTCTCCAAAAGCATCAATTTGCTCAGTGGTTAGTGGAGGGTTATCCTGTAGGAGTAGACGGAGAGGTGTGGTTCCAGAGGAGCGCATGCAGTGTTCAACCAGAGGTGTAGCCCAGGCTAGGTTTATTCGCGCCCAAATCTTTGGAGTGGTCATCGCAACTGAACGCCATCGTGAGCAGCTACCGATGACTTCAGTAACACGCAACTTCAGACACGCCGTGCCACTTACACCGACACAATATCTCGCCACCCGAATTGATCGTCGATATAGCCTGGCTCTAGAGCAGAGTTTTCTGTATGATATTCGAATATCTTTGATAAAATTTCATCAGGCAGTCGACCAAGACGCGTTCTCAGATTTCGTTCTTTCTTAAGGAGGGCCATAGTTCGGGCCATTCTCTCTGTGGCATCCTCCAGAAGGATGGTGGCATGGTCTTCATCTGGGTGTTTTTGGCGCAGACAGATAAGAGGATACATCTGAGGCCATATCTCGATGAACCTGACCTGCTTGTATTATCTGTGAAGACTGTTCGTCATCTTGAACCCTGTTATCGTCCAAATGGGCTCTGAGAAGATATACCAGTCAGCCGGAGGCCTCGATGGACCGTGAGCAGCTGCAGATCTCACAGTTGGGATTTCACTGTCAAATTGAACGCGTCGCACAAGATCTTGAGTGCTGATGTCATGACTGTAGCTTAGAGTGCATTCGAAATGGAAGCTGGAACACACAGCTCATCGAAAGCAAATCGGGCGTTACGTAATCAAGGAACATTTTGTACTACCCCAATAATACCCAAGAAATATTTGTTCTACTGCATCCTACGCATCCTCGTTCTCGTTCTCGTTCTCATCCTCTCCGTCTTCGCTTGACTCTGGGTCGGTAGTATATGGATCTGAGTCGGAACCCGTCTCAGACCCCGACCCAGATTCCGAAGGTTCATATTCACTGTTCCCAACATCGTACTCCAAAAAGTCATTCAAAGTCCAATCCATCCTATTGCCATCCGCATCCTCATCAGGTTCAGATCCTTCATCGAGCTCAAGATCCTGGAAGGCATTCGCATAGACGATCTCCTTCACGAACGGAGCCAACTCGTGCCTCGAACTGTACTGGGTGAAGTGAAGGTTCTCGAGGGCAATTTGGGCATCGTGACGTTGTTTGAGGAGGCGGAGGAGGAGGGATGGATCATATTTGCATTTTTTGATATCGAGGTCTCGTAGTGAGGGACAGGGATGTTCCTCTACGGCGGTCGTAGGAGTAGCTGAGGGCTCGGCTGCGTCGGGTATGACGAGGGCTGTCAAGCAGGGAGAGACGTTATCAGTTCGGATAGTCAAGTCGTTGATCTGATCCCACTCCTCGAAGATTCTACTCCATGTCTCAGCGGTGAGAGTAGTAAGAGATGGGTCGACCTCGATAAACAGGGCCTGGAGCGCTTCGAATGGGAATGCAGCCACATCGCATGTCTCGCCACGCAGCGATATCCTGTCACTTTGAGATTCTGAACAACCAAAAGTGAAAATGGTGTGATACTGGCTCGGTAGCTCGAGATTCAACCATGTCGCTGCTCGCATACGCGACAGCACCGTAGCGGAGAAGGATTCGGGTACCACATTGTCGAAGCTTACGAGCCTCAATTCGAAATCAAACTCGACCGAGCTTGGAAGGTCCAACATATCAAGTAACCATCGGAGCGCCGGATGACTTATCTTGAACAGACGCAGTCGTCGAAGGTAGGGCATCCGTATTGGGTCCATATTCACAGTCAACGCTGGACCTCTCCATTGCGTGAAGGCGAGCCCGCATAGATCAAGCTCTTCAAGCAGAGGATGTTGAGTGAGTAAATCCAAGATCGGCTGTGGATGCTCCAATGCAAACTCGGCTTCTAGAGTGAACGATTTGAGTCTCGGACACTGGAGCCATATTGTTGGAGGAAGACGGAAGTTTTGGAGATGCAGGACCTGGAGATTTCGAAACTCGGAATCTTGGAGAGGGAAAGCCGTGTGGACTGCTTCGGACGAAAGAACAAGAGTCTTCAACATTGGATAGCTGCCTGACAGAGTGCTGAGAATGATGGAATAGAAATCACGAAGCGGGCACGTTTCCACGTCCCACTCGATGTTTATCCCTGCAACTCGATGTCGATTCAGGGGAATCATTTCGGCGAAAGCATCGACCTGCTCTGTGCTCAATTCAGCCCCGTCGCTCAGTGTGAAGTGCAGCGGTGCATTAACTGCTAAGCACATGTGTTGTTCGATGAGCGGTATACCCCACGCTAGATTGATATTTGACCAGATGCTGGGAGTGTTCATGGCTATACTGCGCCAACGTGAGCACCTGCAAAGATTTGAGCGACATGCCTCTGAGTTTATATTAGCACGGAGGACGATGCTTACACCGAGAGAATATTCCTCCACTCAAACTGATCATTGATGTATTCATGATCTTCGATTAAGCCCTCGACGTGATATTCAAAGATCCTTGAGAACATCTCATCCGGCAAACGTCCTTGAGGACTGCGAAGATTCAACTCTCGGTTGAATGCGGCCATAGTATTGGAGAGCTTCTGAACCGCACTCCTGAGGACTTCGGCGGTTTCATCTGCAAAACTAGTAAGCATGGTTGAATTTGCAGAGACATCACATAATTTGCGCCTTGCCTTCAATCCCGGGTCGAGGAAGCTGGTTGAGACTCAAAGCAGAATCTTCGTTCAGCTTGGCTCTATATTGAGCCACTGTAAGTGTCGAGCACGCGAGCAAATTTGAGTCATACATTTGCGCCTTTATAGTGACATCAAACGCTTCACATAAAACGTTCAGAATTGAGCTCATGATGAGAGCTGTTCAAGATCAAGTTCTGGGAATTCGCGACTCGCTCGAGTAAGATAATGCCCTGGAGGATGGCTCAATAAGGCACGTTTCCTAGCCAACGGAGCCTAATATGGCAATTTTGGTCGATACTGCTGGATTGATGCCGCCCTGATGGAGAGATGGGCTCGGATAGATCAAGACTGAACTCCTTGAACTTAAAAACGTTGCAACGGGCAGGATCAAAGCAGAAAATGTGGATCTGATGTTTCAGCTCGCTTAGTTGCGAGGCGCTGCACGTTGACCGCAACAAATACAGCCAAACAGCCCTTCTTTTTCTATCGCCCTCTCCCATCTCGACTCCTCGTCTCTAGCTCGCTGCGGCCTCCTCAATAGACAGTCTCATTCCTTGCATTCGCATTCTTTACATCTGTCCATCCAATATATATTCTGCAATGGTCTCCTTTTTCACTTTTGCCATTCTCGCCGCTCTTCCCGGTATGTTGTTCATGATCAGTTGCCACAGCAGGGATGCTGAGGTTGGTCTGGTCTATAGTAGCATATGCACAATCTGGCTCTTGCTCTCGCAGCTATGTCGTCAAGGCAGGGGACACTTGCGACTCCATCTCCGCAGCCAATAATGCCTCAACGTGAGTTCGGTCCTTGTTCGACGTTGGTAGGTCTGTATTAACGCGCTCTGCTCGACAGCTATCAATTGGCTATCGTCAATTCTGGTACCATTGACCCTTCTTGCTCCAATCTCGCCATCGGCGCCGTGAGTCGTTGTTTGTCCGCCAAGAAGGCCGTTGTTGACCTTGGCATGCCCAGACGATTTGTCTCGCTTCCCCGGGACAAGACTGCTCCCAAACCCACGTAGTCCAGACTGGCGAGACCTGCAACCAGCTCGAGTCTGTCTTCGGCATCAACAGCACCATTCTCTGGGCCAACAATCCTCAGATCAACGAGGACTGCACCAACATGTACACCGGCGAGGTCGGTCTGATTACTGTGATAAAATACTCCAATATCTGATGGGGGAATATAGGTTATTTGCACCGCCGGCCAAGTGTTCACGCCCAGCGCTCCCGTCGGATCTGTCGCCGCTGATCCTTCTGACATCCACCCAGCCTCTGCTCCCCCTGCCACTACGTCCGTCGGTACCACCACCACCACCACCACGACTTCCTCCTCTAGCTCTACGTCTCCTCCCACGACGACCAGCACCCCCACCTCCACCTCTTCGTCCAGCTCGAGCTCCTCTTCCAGCTCCAAGACTACCTCCACGTCTACCTCCGCTACTCCTACTCCTACCCCCGACAGCGGCGACGATGGTGATGATGGCGACGACAACCTCCCCTGGTGCGATGAGCTCTAATTCCGCACTTCGGTTCGCTTTCTCTTTCTCCAATCATCAATGTCCCGCTATTGTTTCTGGATTGCGTCTCTTCTCTCCTTCTCTCCTTCGTTTGATTGCTCACCCCAGGCTCGACGCCGTCTACTGCGAGCTAGACGCTCGTTAACATTCATATCATTCCGCATACCCCTATCTTTCGATCATGATCTGAGATGGGATTATCATTAAATCGTACTATCTTTGTAACGAACACGTGCATAGTTGACTAAGTTTCGTGTTGAAATTTATTGATTTGTTAAATGGTTCAAAATGATATTGTTTGATGAAAAGTATGAGCGCGCCAGTACATCTAATAAGCTCAAAGAAGATGAAGTTTTGACCTGGGTCGAAGGTAGGAAAGCGATGGAAAAGCGGTTGGAAGTACACAGATGCGAGTCGTGATAAATAAATGCAGAATATTAATGTCAATGGCATGCAATGAGAAGATGTGAAGATGGAACTGAAGAGAAAGTTCGAATGCTCGTGTGTGAATCCGAATTAAAATTAGAAGAGACTGTTCCGAAAGCCCTTGAGATCCTGTAAGATAAACCAGAAAAGACTGGGAAGAGAATATTGTAATCGGGAGCGTTCCCATGCGATTGACTTCGGTCATAGTCGTCTACTCAACTGTGAAGTGACGCATGCGAGGATGGTGAGGGTGTAGAGGAGCTTGGATGATCTCTATAGCGAGGTGCACACTGGCATCGGCACTCTATTGACCCCGAAGATCGGGATCCAGTCTCTATTTCGTTGGGGGCAGGGATGGGTGGAAGGAGGAAGGATGATGACGTGGGAAGTTCTTTATGGGCAGATTGGATGAAAGTATCGCTTTTCTTTATCTTTGCGAATGGAGAAGTATTCGTGGGCGATATGAGCCATCGAATAGCGCCTCGGAGGAAAGTAGTGTAGATGAAGGCGATGGCAAGCAGCGTGACTACGGTGCACGTCAGGATGAGGAAGGTCAAGGTCAGGAGGTCGGCTTGCTCATGAGCAGGGCTTCTGAATCGAGCGTTGGATGTAAGAGGTGGATGCGGTAGGCTAGGCGTGCCTGACCCAAGCGATAAAGGGCCACCAAAAGAGGCTCTAGAAAATACAGGGGTAGCGTCCGCTCGAGAGGACGGAGCAGATCTACCACATGACGACGGAGAAGTGATAGATGCTTTAGGCGTAGTCGCATCACCCAAAGACGCTGGGCGGGACGCCACGCAAGAAATGCGCTTGCCCTTTTCAGTGTAGGCGGTCAAACGTAAGGAACCGCGATGAGGTACGCTCCGGATGACGCAATGCGGTTCGAGACTGTGTGTGCATTCGAATGAAAGGTTGTTGCTTTCGAGTTCGATAGGTATGCAGAGATGCCCTTTGAACAAAATAGGCATGGCGGTGGCGTATTTATGAGCTCGAATGGGATGGAAATTGGGAGGAAATTGGGCGAATGTGTGGTTAGATTGGGGTCCACTGGTGAGTGCCATAATTTTGACGGTGCAAGGTGCTGAGATGCAGTCGCACTGCTAATGGGTGATCGAGTGCCTGAGCCGCACGAAGCTGAAGAAGATTTGACGGGCGTCTGTAAAGTCTAATTGTCTGATCGGGAGAAGCCGGCTAAATGTTCCGGCCTGCACTCGACCACCACGCGCTATATCTCTCCATGGTCGATGCAAGAGTCTATGTTCTAGCCCAGACTACCTGCAGTCGTCATATAGCACGAGCATGATATCCACGTATTTTTCTAGCCGGCGATCGAGGAAACCGGCGAATTTGAGAAAGGGGTAATCCATGTCTCTGAAGTTTGGTCGTCTATTTTTTGAGGCATATCGTGACATATGCCTGAGATATTTCGGTTAGTATTCTCTCATATCCACTATAGCAGTATAGTCTCAACCTCTAGTCGTCTTCCAGATGATCCGGGTGGCGAGAACGTGCCCTAGGTCGTTACGGGCCGGCCAAAAAGCCTCAGACAAACATTGCATGTGCTACACTTGAAAAATTTCCTCTCATCGGCTTAGGATCGACTTGAAGTCTGAAACTACTCTTTGGCATACCAATAATAATGCTCGACATTACTTGGTCCCTGTATCCTGCTTCTTCTCGGCGAAGTCGAAGCTGCGATCCCAACTCCGTGGGTGTTGACCAAAATCAGAGACCCGATGTTTCACAACATCCAATCGCAACGATTTTACGCCGTTATCTAGTTCCATATATAAATAGGGCGCATCGACGTCATTCATCTAGGCACGAAGTCCGGGCTATCCTCTTTTCTAAGCCACTTAGCATCCAAAGGTTCTCAGACCGTCGGAAAACGGAACCTGCGGGACATTCGCCATAGGTAACCCTAGGGAGCACTATTCGCGACAGGATGGGTATACGTTCCCTTGTTATCGGTATATCCTGTCTCACAGGCGCCACCCATGTGACCCGCCACTATCCCCAATAACTTGGCTATGGCGGGTAAGACCCCCGAATGTTTTCCTTAAAGCCTGAGACCAATGGCATATGTGGCTTTGTTGTCTTTTACCCTACCCTTGATTCTTGATTCGACTTTTCTCTCCGACGTATCTTGAATTTCTGGTTCTACTTCAATGGCACCTGCTCTGGACTATGATATCGAAGCTGCCAGACCTGACGCTGGGGAAAAACGTCCGAGCCATTCGGGCAAGGGCGATGGCTTTCCTGAACCCTCGTCTACGACCCGGGTAGTCAAAGTCGACCACGCCCCTCCGCACCACGGTCTCGTCGATCCAGCCAGTCGTCTCCCCATCGAATATCGCACCCTAAGCATCCATGTCGACACAATGGACCAACTCGGTTACGCAGGGAAGAAAAAGGCAAAGGGGGCCAACGTCAAAGGTCAGTTATGCTGCCACCTCATCGACAGACGCTCATACCCTTTTTCTTATCACAGACTTGACGGAGCTGGACTGGCACAAGGTTAGCGTGCTAGAAGTCCTTCGGCGTCTTAGCGTCTCGCCGGAGACTGGGCTCGATAGTACACAATGCTCTCGTCGGTTGGCATCTAATGGGAAGAACGTCATATCTCCTCCTCCCTCTAGACTGCTCCAGAAAATCCTCAGCTGGATCTTCGGAGGCTTCGGGAGTCTATTACTCGTTTGTTCAATCGTATGCTTCATCGCATGGTCCGTCATCCCTCGTCCTTTTTTTTCATGCGACTGATGGTGGTTATAGGAAACCACTCGGCAACCCCACTCCACAAGCTTCCAATCTAGCTCTCGCAGTCCTCCTTCTCCTCGTCGTTCTCCTCCAAACAGTCTTCAACGCTTGGCAAGACTTTTCAACCTCCCGAGTAATGGCATCCATCCAAGGCCTTCTCCCAGGCTCCGTATCTGTCATCCGGGACTCGATTCAGAAGAGTGTACCAGCTGCTGACCTCGTCGTTGGTGATCTCGTTATTATTTCGCTTGGGATTAAGATTCCTGCGGATTTGAGGATTGTTGAGAATTCGGGGTTGAGGTTTGATAGGGCTATATTGACTGGAGAGGTATTTGTTGCGGCTCTGATGATTTTCTGATGCTGACGACATTTTTTAGAGCGAACCTGTTTCTGGGACGGTCGACAAGACCGACGATAACATGCTCGAGGTTCGTCGCTATTATCACGATGAGTAAGGTAAACTGACGACCCTCCAGACCAAGAACGTTGCTCTTCAAGGAACACACTGCGTCGCGGGTTCAGGTATCGGCGTCGTCATCCAAACGGGCGACAACACAGTCTTGTTCGTCCCTTCATTTTTCATGCTATCTATATCTGACATCCTTTTAGTGGACGAATCGCAAAGCTGTCCGCCAATGCCTCGTCAACGATGACAACTCTCCAACGCGAACTCCTGCATTTCGTAGTCATCATCGCTTGTTTGGCGCTCGCTATTGCGGTCGTGATAGTCATTCTTTGGGCGGGATGGTGAGTACACTTTCATACCTGTTTATCAGTCATTGATATCGTCGATAGGTTGAGGAGGAGTCATCCTGATTATATCAATGTCCCGAATCTATTGATCGACATCGTCTCGGTCATGGTAACAATGGTCCCCGAAGGATTGTAAGTCGAACATCATTCCCTCGAATAGCTTGAACCAATACTAATGATTCTTCATAGACCCGTTGCTGTCACTCTTTCATTGGCAAAAGTAGCATCGACACTCGGGTCCCATAAAGTGATATGCAAGTTAGTTCTCTCATTATCTTGTAGAAAGAAGTGAACATCCACTCACGAAGACGTCCATCAGATCCCTATCGATCGTCGAAACTCTCGGCGCCGTCAATGTTCTTTGCTCCGTACGTACCCTTCCATACTCTCACATTCACACAAATATCTTATCTATTTCATAGGACAAAACGGGTACTCTAACCAAGAATCAAATGCACGTCGAAGACTGCGCAATCTACGACCACATTTACACCAAATCCTCCTTCCAAACTCTCATCAACGACATACCATCCGACCACGTCCGCGCTGAGAACATTGCTCAAATGGCCGCTGTAGGTGCCATATGCAACGGTGCGGAATTCAGCAAGGAAGCTTCCGAAGGGTCCAAAAATCCAATCATCGGCGATGCCACTGGTGAGTCCTCTTTCGTTTGTTGACCCGACAAAGCTCCCGAAAAGGATTGCATGCTCATTGCGGGAATATTTCAGACTCCGCTATTTTACGCTTTGCGGACTCGTTAGTGCCTGTGGAGGAGAGTCGACGACCATGGGATGAAGTGTACAAGATTAATTTTAGCTCCAAGGTTAGTTTATCTCTCTCTCACTGTCTTTTGGATGCGTGCTTATCAGGAGAGTAGACCAAGTTTATGCTGAAATTGTCGAAACTGGCGACCTCAGACTTGGATGGGGATCGACCAGCACCTCTTGCATCTTGGGATTACATCGAAAAAGACTGCTATCTCCTCACATCCAAAGGCGCACCAGAAATCCTCCTCCCACGCTGTTCATACGTCCTCAATCCCACCGGCGGCGCGCCCATTCCCCTAACGCACGACGTAAGCTCCATCATCGCGAAGATCCAAGAAGACTGGGCATCAGAAGGTCGACGCGTCTTATTGCTCGCACGACGCGTTCTTCCGAGTTCACTCGTTCCTGAGAATTTTAAAGGGGATGAATTCGCGTTTGAGGAGCTTGTGGAGGAGATGCATAGGGAGCTTGTGGTTGTTGGACTTGTGGCGTTGATCGATCCGCTTAAAGATGATATTGTGCATACTGTGCGTGTGTGTCGGGGAGCTGGGATTCGATTTTTGGTGGTTACTGGTATGTGGATCTCTTCTTTGAAGGTCGACTTTACTGAGATGATTGGTTTAGGTGATCATCCTGCTACTTCGGTGGCTATTGCAACTCAAGCTGGAATCATCTCTAATCCTGCGACGATCCACCACGCCTCCGACCTCAACCCCAAACTCGACCCAGAATTCATCACCGAATACTCCTACCCCGATAAAGAAGGCCGTGCCCTCAAATCCATCGTAATAACAGGCCCCGAACTCTCCTCCCTCAACTCCACCCAAATGCATCAATTGATCCAATACGACGAGATAGTATTCGCGCGTACGACACCTGAACAAAAATTGACTATTGTAAGGGAGTTTCAGAAGAGGTTGAATGTGGTTGCTATGACTGGAGATGGAGTTAATGATGCGCCAAGTTTGAAGGCGGCGGATATTGGGATTGCGATGGGGAGTGGGAGTGATGTTGCGAGGGAGGCGGCTGATATGGTGTTGTTGGATAGCTTTGAGAGTATTGTTGTTGCGCTTGAGTATGGTGCGTTTTTATGCTTCTTTTTTGAAGGGAGGGATTGATGGGTTTGTAGGGAGGCTTGTGTTTGATAATTTGAAGAAGACCATTCTTTATCTTCTTCCTGGTGGCTGGTATGTTATCTCTTCTCTTCTGTGCTCGCTGTTCAAGTTCTGACTCGCTGACTAGTTTCGCCGAGCTCATGCCTGTTCTTCTCAACATCATAATCGGGGTCCCTCAAGTCCTAAGTAACCTCCAAGTCGGTCCTCTCTCCGCTCTCCCATTCTCCTCCTAACATCAATCCATCATAACAATAGATGATCATAATCTGCATCGGAACAGACATGGCCTCCGCCCTTAGTCTCTGTCTCGAGAAACCCGAACAAGGCCTCCTAACGCGCAAACCCCGAAATATCCGAAAAGACAGACTTGCGAACCTGGGGTTGTTTTTGCAAGCATATTGTTTTATGGGTGTTCTTCAATGTCTTTGCGCCATGTCCATGTACGACCTCTCCTTCTTTTACTAGTAAATGTCAATGGATTGATGAACTGATGGATGTGTTGTTTAGGTCATTCTGGTACCTCCAACGACGCGGGATCCCGTTTTCGAGTCTTGTCTTCGGATATGGAAATTGGCCGAATTTGAGTCAAGAAGATCTGGATCGCGCGCAGAGTGTCTACTTTTTCACGATAGTGATCACACAATGGGGGTGCGTCTTCCCTCCTTCCCTTACCTTCGCTCGAATCGCCTCGACAAGTCTCGGCTCGGCTGACCATAATTGATTGTAGAAATTTGATGAGCACACGATGTCGGAGATTGAGCATATTCCAACATACGCCTGCGAAGAATTGGTATCTTTTCCCTGCGATGGCATGTGGACTGTGCATCGCCGTATTTGTATCCTATGCTCCGTTCTTGTAAGTTCCCTCTCTCTTTGACGAGACGGGGGAGATTCTGAAGATGCGTAAAGCCAGAAGATATTGCAGACGCGCGGTGTGGAGGTTGAATTTTATTTTATACCGATGACTTTTGTGATTGGTATTATCTTGTGAGTGTTTTGTCGGGTCGTGTGCTATGCATCGGGGCTGATGGATCGCTTTAGCTGTGATGAGATGAGGAAGCATGTTGTGAGGACGTATCCGAATAGTTTTGTCGCGAAGTTGGCATGGTAGAAGGTATTTCTCAATGAGGGTACATTAATGGGGGCATACCTGCATAGAGGAACGTTGGAGTACATTCGACAGGCATAAGATAATAAAATCGAGATCGTCGAATAAAGCAAGGCGTCATTCGGCGCTCTAGACCTCGGCGCCTAAAAAGCGATGCGGGATTGCCAAAGAGGGAAGGAGACGATCGATTTACAACTCCGATCACTTTGAGTGCTAAGGATCGTACGAGGATTGATGTTCTTGATTCGACCATGTCTGAACATTATGATGTTGTGATTGTTGGTGCTGGGATTGCGGGGGCGGCTTTTGCTGTTGCTCTTTCGCAAATTTCACTTCCTTCTTCCCATTCATCCAAATCTTCCAAATCCTCCGATCCTCGGTTGAAGGAATCGAACGAGCACGAAAAGAAATCCTTGCGAATTCTCTTACTTGAGAGGAACCTCTCCGAACCACACCGCATAGTAGGTGAACTCCTCCAACCAGGCGGCGTCCGCGCTCTCCAATCTCTCAACCTCTCATCCACCCTTTCCGGAATCGGGTCAATCCCAGTACAAGGCTACGCCGTCGTTCATTCCGGATCCGTCGTTCGAATTCCATATCCTGATGAAAAGGAAGGGAGGAGTTTTCATCATGGACGATTTGTTCAGAGGTTGAGGGAGGGTGCGAGGGGTGCTGAGGGGGTGGATGTTGTTGAAGGTGCTGTGGTCTCGTTGGTCGAATGTCCTCATACGGGACATGTCATTGGTGTACGTGCCCGAACTACAGAGGAAGAAGGGGAGAGGGTTTTCTTTGGGGATCTGACGGTTGTAGCGGACGGTTGTTTCTCGAATCTACGCTCGAAGGTGATCCCTGGGATCATGTCCCGCGCTCAGACGAAATCCCATTTTTGCGGACTCGTACTCGAGGATGTCTCTCTCCCTTATCGGAATCATGGAACTGTGTGTCTTATACCCGGAAGTGGACCTGTCTTGCTCTATCAGATCGAAGAACACGATACAAGGATTCTCATTGACATTAAGGAACCTTTACCTAAGGATCTCAAGGTCCGTTCTCTCTTCCTTTGCAAGTGTCTAACTAATACCTTTGTAGGGCCATATCGAAAAGAATATCGTTCCTCATCTCCCATCTTCCCTCCAACCAGCCGTCACAACCGCACTATCCAAAGATCGCCTTCAACGAATGCCAAATACTTTCCTCCCTCCAAGTGCCCAATCCTCCAGTTCAAAAGAAGGTGTAATCCTCCTAGGCGACGCATGGAACATGCGTCATCCACTCACAGGCGGTACGTCTCGCCGACCATACCCCTCCCTTCTTTTACTAACTGGAAGTAGGAGGAATGACAGTTGCATTAACAGACGTCGTCCGTCTACGCGATCTCCTAGCCTCATACCTTCACTCAAACGCCACATCCTCGAATCCTTCGCCGAGTCCATTAACGGAGTGGAATAAGATAGCGGAGATTCTGGATACGTGGCATTGGTCACGTAAACCACTTTCGTCGACTATTAATATATTGAGTGTTGCGCTGTACGATTTATTCGGTGCTGATGGTACGCCCCCTTCCCTTCCCTTCCCTTTCCTTTCTTGCTGACGACTTGTGTGGTAGATGAGGATCTGCAAGTTCTGAGAAATGGGTGTTTCAAATATTTTGAATTAGGAGGCGAATGTATACGCGGTCCCGTATCTCTACTATCCGGGTACGCTCTCCTCCCTCTCCCTCTTTCTCGTGGGTACTGAGGGATGTATAGGATAACACCCTCCCCTCTCGTACTGGCATATCACTTCTTCTCAGTCGCATTCTACTCGATCTGGGTGATGTTCTTCCATCCCCGGCCCGTGCCCTCATCCTCTTCCCCTACCTCCTCCAACTCCTCATCAACATCATCAACTCAGGATGGTGGGGACGGGAAAGTGGTGATGAGGAGACCTTCGGTGGGGGAATATCCTGCGTTGGTATTGCGGAGTTTTACAGTCGTACGTCCCCCCTCCCTTTCTCCTGTATTGATGCCGGGTTTGCTAACGTCGTGAAATTGTAGTTCTGGACTGCGTGCGTTGTGTTCGGACCACTTGTGTGGTCTGAGATTCGATGGTGGTAACCTCACCTTCACTCACCGACTTGGAGTCAAAAGTAAACCCATTAGAGAATCTAGAGATAGATCTTGACCCCCATTATAATGTTATTAATAGGATTAATATTACTACGCCCTCAACTTTCATGATCTCTACTCACTGTTCCAACACTATAACCCAAGACATACCCCATCATCTAAGAGCCCTACTTGACCGGAGCGAGTCACTTATCGAGGGACGGAGGCGAGCGAAGTCCGCGAACTGAACCGGGTCGAACGAGCGAGCGCTAATTGAGCCAGAGCCAATTAGTTCATCGCGGACTCAAGTGCACCCATCCCATCCTCGTCAACTCCCTCTCCTCCTCCGCAGCTCTTACGAGTCTCTCAGGCCTCAGGACTAAGACAGCAAGCGCAAAGACTTCAAACGTCGCTCGAAGACTTCACCCGAGTGCAAAGTCAAAGTTGCAAAGATGTCGTTGGGCAATACGTCGCAATTGCATAGTGCGATCCAACAGATCCATCAGAGTCAATCGCATCGTACACATCATCAGACGAGACAGCCGCAGTTTATAGGGAGGCAGACTAAAGGTGTACGTCGCTTCCTCTTCCATCCCATCCCCTCTCCCTTCCTCAACTTCTTCAACTTCTTCAACTTCTTCAACTTCATCAACTTCATCAACTAATCAACTTCATCAACTAATCAATCATGTCTAACACATTTACTAACGCAAACGCATCTACAGGTCTCAGAGCCCGAATCTCGTAAACCCACCGACTCCGAATTCTTCCTCCCCCCCTCCCATTCATCCTCGCACTCTCCGATACGATTACCAAACACCGCATTTTTGAAGAACCATTTCTTCCATGAGGGAAGATTGCACGAAGATCAAGCTCTTTATATTATTGAGCAGGCTACGAGGGTGTTGGGTCTTGAACCTAATCTTCTGAAAGTGAGGGGGTCGACGACTGGTGAGTCTTTTGGATTGGTGATTGTGAGTTTGGGCCTGAGCTGATTGGGATGGGCAGTTTGTGGAGATATTCATGGACAATACGTACGTCCCCCCTCTTGTTTTTCGGTTTGGATATTGGGGGAGGTACTGATTGTGGTGTAGTACGACCTGATGAAGCTCTTTGATGTTGGAGGCGCGATTGGAGAGAATCAATATCTCTTTTTAGGCGATTATGTCGATCGTGGATCTTTTGGAATCGAGGTACGTCCCTCCTTCCCTCCGACCGTAGGGATGCCATAGCGTAGGGAGGCTCCCTTCGTCACCTCGTCCTGCGGACTCGGCGTGTGCTGACTGATTCCCGCAAAGTGCTTGTTGTATCTCTATTCCCTCAAATTACAATACCCGGACCATATATACCTCATGAGAGGGAATCATGAATGTAAACATCTTACCGAGTTTTTTACTTTCAAGAAAGAATGTACGTCCCTCCCTTTCCCCGTTCCTTCCCCCTCCCTTCCTTGCTTCGCTTCGTCATTTTTCGCCGCGAAAGAGCGAAAAAGAGAAAAAGAGAAAAGAGAAACTGATGTTAATGTTAACACGACGCAGGCCTCCACAAATACTCCGAAAAAGTATACGAAGCATGTATAAAATCATTCCAAGCGCTCCCCGTCGCTGCAATCCTTGACGATCGATTCTTTTGCGTACATGGGGGGATTTCACCCGAGTTGAATACGCTGGCTGATTTGGCTCATGTACGTCCCTCTCCTTCCCTCATTTATTTCTCCCCTGCTTGCGTATCCTCCCCCCCTTCGTCCTTCTCCCTCGTTCTTCCTCGATTAATCGCGATGCCGACGCTGACGCGATGTGTGTCGATTTTATGTTGATGCTGACGTTGTGTTGTGTTATGGATAGTTGGACCGCTTCAAAGAACCAGGCAACCACGGTCTCCTATGCGACCTCCTCTGGTCCGACCCTGAAGACCATTTCGGAGACCGACCATCTGCACAAGGGTTTGTGCATAATCAGACGAGAGGATGTTCGTTTAATTTTACGTGAGTCCCCCCTTCCTTTGCTTCTCCTCCCCTCCCTTCTCTATCGCCCAAGTATTGGGTGCGAGAATGCGAGAATAAGGGCGGATTTGTGGGTGATGGGAATACTGGAATGCTGATTTTTTGTTTTGTTGATTTGGGTAGGTATGAAGCTGCGTGTCAGTTTTTGGAGAGGAATCGATTGTTGTCGATCATCCGCGGACACGAGGCGCAAGATATCGGGTACGTCCTCCTCCTCCCCTCCCCCATGAGCGTCAGCGGCGGCGAAGGTGGGTTTCGTTCGATGTGGAAGAGCTAATGGTGGTGCAGATACCGAATGTACAAAAAAACAAGCAAATCATTCCCATCCGTAATGACAATCTTCTCCGCGCCAAACTACCTAGATGCGTATGGGAATAAAGCGGCGGTGCTTAAGTATGTGAATAAGAATATTGTGTTGAGGCAGTTTAATGCTTGTCCGCATCCGTACGTCTTTTTCCTCCTCTCCCATTTCCCTGGATCTCTTTCCGCGCGTGGAAGGATTCACTTTGGTGGATTGCTTTCTGCGCGATTGTGATGGAGTTTGAATTGCGATGGCTGATGTGGGTGTAGGTATTGGTTGCCTAATTTTATGAATGCGTTCACTTGGAGTCTTCCCTTCGTCGGCTCAAAAAGTACGTCCCCATTTCTTTTATCTGGTTCGATCGAGCGTTACTGATTAAACGGGTAGTGGCCGACATCCTCCTCGCAATCCTAAACATCTGCACCGAAGAAGAACTCGAAGAATCAGACGACAGTGAGACGGATGAAGATAGATTGGCAGAGATCGAGCTTTCGGACGATGAGATTTTGAGGAGGAGGGAGGCTATTCGGAATAAGGTTTTGGCTGTTGGGAGGATGGCACGTGTCTTCAAAATTCTTCGGTACGTTCATTCTCGTAGAGGATGCCTCCTCGTTTTTGGTGATGTGACGTGATGTGACGGATGGCTGATGTGGTGTGTGATGTAGGGAGGACTCGGAGAATGTATCCGAGTTGAAGGCGGAAGGACAGGAGGATAATTGGAGGTTTAGGCCTGATCCTAATCTTGGTGTTTCGGGACAACAAATTCGTCAATCTATCCGCGGATACGACGATGCGTAAGTCCCCTCTGCTCCCCTCCTTCCTCCATAATACTAACTCTCAATCATTCTCACAATACAATCACTACCGTAATCGTACAGCCGCTCATTCGACATCTCAAACGAGCGTCTCCCAGCATACGAACCCCACCCCGAGAACTACGCAGACGAATCCATTCCCTCTCCTTCATTACGTCTAAGCCACACACGTCGTGGAAGTACCGATTTGTTACTTCAGAGGATCGAGGCGGAGGAAGAGGATGATACGGATATGAAGAGGATTGCGGATATTTTGAGTAGGCCGAAGAGGCATCGGAGGCCGCATAATGCGTTGAAGAGGCATGAGACTTTTTGATGTTCTTCCCCTGCCGCCTTCCTTTCCACTTTCTCTTTCCTTCTTTCCCGTTCTTTCCCTCTCTTTGTCCATTCATTCATTCACTCCTTGCGTTCAACGTTTCCTGCATTCATCCATCCGGTTTTCTGCGTTACTTCAACACTCGCTCTTCTCCCCTTTTCTTCGTTCTTCATTCTTCGCCTTCGCCCATTATACCCTCATATTTTCTTCTTACTCCTCCCCGTCAACTCTCATTTACGGGTGCGCCTGCGCCCTCTCTCATACTCTTTCGCAAATACTTACACTTTCCTGTTCTTTCTACAGGGCAGGATTGAGCGCTTGATGTCCCAACGCGCCGAAGAAGGAAACGAAGAACAACAATGTATCAGGGACGTGTAGGAATCAAGTGTTGAATTTTTTGTATGAAGGATCGGAATTGGAATTGGATAGTGTTGAATATGGGATTAGATACGGAATTTGGGTTGGGATCGAGATTGAGATTGGAATTCAGGTTGAGAAGGAATCGGGAAGGAAGGAAGGAGATGTACATGCCAGTGTAACGAGCGATTTGTGTTTGGAGGATTGGATATCGATACTATTTTTATATAAAATCTTTGTAGGACGTTGCATGTAGTGTTTGTTTGTTGTATGACGATGAATACATGTACTTGTACAACTGCAAATTTGCAGCCTTGCTTGATAAAATATGCCTTGGACTTAGGGAGCATCGCTGCGCTTTGCCAAACTGACGTTACCTTAACGTTCCGTCGATATAATGAGCTGCCCGATCGCAATGGATAGAACGCCCAGGCTCACGGGATATCAATGAATCCACGTAGGAAATCAAGTCAAAAAAAGGCTCGGATTTGAATTTTATTTAGTGAGTCCAGTGTCTGGTTTCAGACGATGACGGCCCAGAAGGCGTAGTAGTATGGCATACTACTAATGTAGTCCTTTCGTCACTTCAGCCCGCTGTTCAGAGTCCACGATGGGTCACGGCGTCAAGTGGAAGACTAACAGAACGTAGAGAACCCAGCTGCAGAACTTGTATCCACAAGGAAGATTTCAATATCGTGATGATGAGTGCTCCAACTCTGAAAGCATGGTTCAAACGAGCTCAACGTTATTCTGACGAAAAATAGAACAGGAAGATGTCCCAGCCGCACCCGAAGACGTACCACTGACGTACCACCTCAAAAAAATTTAAGCAAGCTTCGCGACGACTATCGAGCGAAGTGGAAAACGGATCTGACGATCCGTCGGTGGTGCTATCGTCGCTATTGGTGCTATGGAGAATATTACATACTCTCAAATAGACGTACGGACCTCGCTTATTATTTTTACTCTTGACGGTAGCCAATCGTAGCGCGACGCCACGAAGGCTACGGTCTCTCGGCAAGGCAAGACGCGTACGAGGACGCTTCTGCTGCTTCGCGTCGGCGCGCCTTCGCCATCACAAAAAATGGAAGGGTTGACTGAGTACGTGATTTTATTCTGATTCTTTTCTTGAGATCCGAATCGGTAGTTCCATTACTGCAATAGGAAGCGAACTAGTTTTCTTGCTTGCTCTCTTTTGAAACGCGCGTTGAATTCGGAATACATGTGATGAAGATGGATGAAGGCAAAGCGGTACCAAATCCAAATACAAAACACTGTCGGCTCCGAAATTCATCTTGCGCATCCGAGCGTTCTTTACTTCCGCCATGCGCTTGCCCTGCGCGCCGCTCAAACCCGAACCCGCGTTCGAATTCGAATCCGAACGCGAAGGCGCGCTCTACAGCGCGCAGACTACCTTGAAAAGGAATACTTCGCGAAAAGAATTTGTAAGCATGAAGGGCAGCTTCTTCCATAGTTTGAAACACTCTCCTGCGGATTCTTCCTTCAAATTCTTTCGCGAAGGTTCGATGAAGCTTCAGGAATGGACACTTCGTAGACACATCCAGACTCGTTTGACGATCTTCGACGATCTTCCATTGTTTGAACTTTTGAAGCATGCTCGTTTCACGCATGTTCCCGTGGGCGCGAGGGGTCGGGGTGCCGGTTCTCCCGCTCTTCAAGACTACAACGTCTTGAGACTTCTCCACTTCTCGGAAATTCAGAAAATAAAAATATTGTGTCTTGAATAACTGTTTCATGGTCGTCGTCTCCCCGACTTTCCTTTCGCAGGTCTCACACGGCCGCCTCGGTGCGTCACCATCACCGCATTGCCCGAACGAGTCGATTACGACAACTATCCTTAACCTCGGCCCGGACAATCCACTCTCACCCTCTCAGGCCCAGACCGGAACTGGAAGTACCACCACCGAATGTTGACGCGATATCAGCGATGGAACGACGTGCACATGTAATGCAGATTTCATATATACCCGAATGGATCGAGCGGGAATAAACCTGCCAAGCTGCCTCGATGTCATGTCAACTTCAATTTCGACCTGAGGTTCTGAGTACCTGGACCTTAGATTGACAGCAACGCGCGGTGGTCTTGTCAATTTTCTATAGAATTCGGTGACCGGAACTCAGATTGGATAAAGGCTCATCAAGTGCGGCCCTGGATAGGATCGAATTTTGCTCCCGAGTCCGCTATCTAGCGACAGCTGAGATCGGTTGGTGACATGATCGACAAGCGACGCTTATGAGTGTGAATGTGGGATCTGAGATCCCCTATCAGTTATAACTTTCATCAACAAGCGGCGTTAGTCGTTAGCCGGACAAAGACGGTGATTGAGCGTATTTTATTGCGCAAATGCGAATCTCTGCTACACGTAAGAAAGAAAGGAAAAGACAAAACCAGAGACGAAAGACGAGAAAGCGAACGTCAAACTAATAAAGAAGTTCTTGGTCCGAATGTCCCATCGAGTCAGTCTAGGAGAATAAAGCGAAAGAAACAAATCATTGCATCCTACGAAAGTCCAAGAGCAACTATTAAAAACCGTGTAACGACTGGAAGCCCCAAGGCTACTTTTTCTAATGAAACGAAAGACTAGAGACGCGATGATGCCCTCAAAAAGTCAGCAGAGGCAGACAGAAGACGAGAAAAGAATCAGAACAAAGTGAGCCAACAAGCGAGACAGCAACACCATATTTCGTCCAAGACCGAAGAAAGAAAAAAGAGAGAAAAGAGAAGACATGATAGGATGGCTTACGCCCGAACGCAATCCGTTCCGTTGACACCAACTTTCCATCCCCGCATACACCTCTTCACGTTGCACATGCCAAACGCGCATTCCACATCCGACACACCACGAATCATAGCACAATCGGTTCCCATCTTCATCTCGGAGAAATCGCCGTAAGCCGGTGCGGTAGTGCATCCTCCACAAGCGAACAGGTTGTTGCGGACGTCCACGCATTCCCAGAGGTTGTCCCTGTGACCACCGTAGTTGGGGACAGGGCAGCGCATCTCGGTAGTGCGGCAGGTGAGGTCGTCGAAGGCGTTAATGGCGAGTTCTTGCATGGAACGCTTGGCTTTGGTCGAAGGAGGGAGAACGCAAGTCTTGCCGTCAGGAGAGGCGACGAAGGGAGGCTATTCAGACAGAATTAGGCGCATATATTAGGCATTTTCGCGACGACTTACGATGCATTGGAAGGCACAAGGGTTTCCGGCGGTACAGATGGAGTTGGCATGAGGAGGGAGGGTGCATTGAGTGGGATGGTTGGCGTTAATCTTGGCGAGCGTTAGCAAAATTATGCGAAATGAAAAGAAGAACGACGAACCAAGGCTTCAAGAGCGGCAATAACGACATCGTCCCCGAGGATATCCGCAGCAAGACCAGCGACCAAGTTAGCCTTGATGAAAACTGAAAGGTAACACGGTGAGCCGATGCGAGAAAAAGAAGCGCGAAAAACACGCACGAGGCAATGCAGACACGCAAAGGCAGAGGTCAACTTTGGCACCGAGATCGAGAAGGTTAAGGCCGAGGAGTTTGTTGAGCTCGGCGACAAGATCGAGCTTGACGTCGACACAGAGGTCCAAGAGATCACGACGACCGAGCCTGAGAGCAGGGCTGGTGGTGGTGGTCGCTGCAGATACGGCAGTCGCAAGGAGGGCGAAGGGCGTAAGGAATTTGGAGAACTTCATTATTGTGGATGTGAAGACTAAGTGTATTTGCAGCGTTCGCAATTAGTGGACCTGAGAGGACGACGACCGGGGAGAGAGGGAGAGGACGGGGGATGGTAGTGAGGAAGAAAGAGAGGCACAGGCTTCGCCCTTTTATATTCGCCCATTGTCGGAGACGAAATGTTGGTTGAGTTCTCTGTTATGTGTCGGAGTTGGATCGGCCCAGAGCCAGATTCGCGCAGGGTCATCGATGTTCTGCTTCGTGCTAATTCAGTCTCTCGGCTTACCGAATTCGGCAAACTCAGCCGGCTACCAAGACTTGCCTTTTTCAGCGCGAAGATCATTTCAATCGGCATTTCCTCGAGACGGTCATTAAAGCAGAAGAGATGACGCACTTGAAACGCACAATTATTTCTGGAATATCAGCCGGTTCGCCTTTGAATGTCGTTTATCACCGCAGTCAACAACACCAACAGAGAAGACGCTAGCATCCGATGTCCCGCTCCGATTTTGAACTACGTTTCTGCGAAGACAGGCAGCGCTCTAGATGCGCACCCTTCTCGTTCGCTGCTTCTACACTACACGTTCTTGGTGTGAACACTGTTCCCTATCACAGGCTTACCGTACGCCGGCTGCTTTCTGAGACATATTGCTATCTGGTGGTCACCGGACGGGCAGCTGCTATCGGCCACGACACCAATATGTCTTCATTTGAATTTTGGCACCGTCATCAGCATTCCAGGGTCAACGTTGGGCTTTTGTCTAGAAAAATATGGATCCCTCTGGCGACGCACCAAATCGGCGGATGAATTGCCCGCTTTCAGAGATTTGCTGGACTCAACGACGCCCCGTGATACTTGCATCTCGTGATTCTTTCAAGATTGCATTCCACGAACGATCTACGGTATCCAGGGGTGCGTAGCCAATCTTCCCCCTTTTTTAATCTGATCATGAGCAAGTTATGGAGCTAAAATGCACGGTCCTAGCAAAGCCCTCGAGTCTTGCTTTTTTATCCTTTTCCCTCTCGATATAGTATGGATTTCAGGTGTCGTACTCGCCACATTGACTCTCCATACTAACTACATTTTCCTTAGGCGTCGTGTTACTCGAGAAGTGTACTGTATTGAGCACAAGGATACTTGACAGGCTCAATCTTCCAGGCACAACCTTCCATATTCGCCCACGTGCCAACCACTTTCTAACTCCGATTCTGATACCTTTGGGCGCCTATCCCGGCTTTCGAGGGCGAGACATTATTTGCATTTCTTTCCATTTTCTCTTCCTGCTCAACTCAGACAATACGACCTCCATTCTTCTGTCTCGAAAATATTATCCCTCGGTCCCTCAATTTACCAGGTCCTCTTCTGGGTGTCACTGCTCGTTTGCCCTCTCTCGTCTACCGATCTTATCACCGCAATGACAGGTGGTCCAACCCTCGAAATCTTGCGCCCACCTTTATTGAGCCCTTGGATCAATTATGCTCCCTGATTTCTCACATATCTCGTGGGTATCTCCTAGGATTCGCCTGGCTGCTGAGTTACGCTATGCTCGACCGTGATGCCACCCCGCAGCCTCATGCATCCCCTTTTCACATTTCGGACTCACACGAACGTCTTCGCGATACCAAACAAGCTGTCAAAAATCCTCGTGTAACTCACTCAAACGACATGCTGCCCGTCCCAAGTGTAAATCCAGCATCGTCTATGATCGACGGTTTCTAGCAGGAAAGCAATACCTACAAAGTGGAGTGGAATGTAGATTATAACAAGAGAATTTAACAACCTTCGATTTCTTTCGCTTTCCCAGCCATGTCTTCTAACCGCGAGCGATCAAATTAAAGAACCTTGAACGGTGTCCCTCGGATTTCTCAGAGAAGCACGACTGGAGCTTTTGGGCATGAAGTTTCGGCACGGCACGGCACAGTGGAATGATGTCACATCGTGACGCATCGGAAGCTATTTTTAGTTACGCTTCGGAAATCCCGCGACGATCAGTCTGAGTCAGGAACTAGTACTGCTTTTCCGTTTTCGCTGAGGCTTGTACGGTGCATATTTATATGGGCAATCTAACAGTTCACCGATCAAGCTGATATAGAAAGGAGGTCGTGAAATCTCATCTCGAAATAGTGACCCCACCTGCTCCGGTTTGTTAACTTGGCCTCAACGATGCAGGCCCATAGAATTACAGCCGATTAGACTCGCCCTCATTGAATTCGACAATTAGTCGCCATGGCATATGGAGGACCTACATTGGCAGGTACCAGCCCTGTTTTTCATCCGATCAGTTGAGATCCATTCTGACAGATATGGCAATGCATGGATCGGACCGATCGGTTCCATACGACGATTTCTCGTTCTTCGTCTAATTTCTCCCGGTCAATGTGGATGTTTTTTCATCGAACTGCTCGAAGGTTAACCATCACACATGATAGTTTGACAGCAGGACCTAACCAATTCAGACGATAGCAAAATGACGAGCTCTCTATCAAGTTCGTACGAAATTACGAATCCAGTATGGTCCATATTCTCCAATGAAATCCGGTTTGATGAGAGCTTCGAACTGACCCTCGTCGTCAAAGCAAGCTAAAACCCAGACCTTTCTCGTGACTGTACGTCAGTCTGATACAGGGCGCTCGAGCGGCATGTTCGGCAGCCTGTTGGATTTATTCTCCGCAGTTGGATCCAGTCAAGAAATATTTAATGTTGTTAATTCAATAACAGACCGAGGCGGCCATTAAAATGCGTTTGAAGTGCAGTGAGAGCGAGATAAAAGATGATGCAAATGAGTGGCCGAGGTATACACATTGTACATACAAGTCGTATAGTGAACTTCAATGCGAATGAGCTGACAACAATACGGGAAGTTCTAGTCATGTCATGATCTGGAACGTTCTAAGGGAATTACAGAATTAGGAGCAAAAGGTGTAAGCGGCGCTCAGAGGAATGTAATATTCTAGTTCTTCCTTCCGAATTTAGGTGGCCCCAGCGCAAGAGTCATTCCAAAATCGTCAGCCTCACTCTGGCATTTCGGACAGATGCCCGTGGAACGGTTCGTGATCGCCGCTTGCTTCACAACAGTCTGAGTAGAAAAAGATTCAAATGATCTTCGACGAAATATGATTATGGGATGCTTACGCCGTTGCATCGGCAGTGAGCGCCACTCTTGCGATGTTCATGAGCGGAGCTGTGTTTACAATCTGATCTGCCACAGTCTTTGAATGTTTGGCGGGAGCTCCTAGGATCGGCGATCCGGTGCTGGGAATGGATGTGAGTGGCGGGAGAGGAAAATACAGGCGGCGAGCATACAGAGCATTTGACGTAGAGGTGCATCGAGCTGCCATGTTCATGTCATAATGGAGTGGCGAAGAGATACCGACGACGCTCACTGAATTTCTTGGCACATAGCGAAAGATGTAAGGTTGACGGAATGGTGAAATAGATTGTTGGGGGCGGAATATAGTCGAGAACGGTTGGACGATGACTGAAGGCGATTTGTTGGGTGGGGAACGTTCCTCCTTGCCCTCGACTTATATACCCAGAACATCATGAAGCCACAGAGGCACATCAACCGCAAAGCCACAGGAGCAAGAGCCACATCTTGCTTCTTGTTGTCTCTTGTCGACAGAAGTCGACGAGTCAACTCAAGAAGCTCGCTCGAGGAGGCAAGGCGGGAACGAGAGTTTGGTGGAGAGAGAGATGTGAAGGAGTTTTGTGACGAGGTTCCTGAATGACAAATATTTATTGTCGTAGAACCCGAGTGGCAGACAATACAACAAGGTTTTGACGCTGACTAAGCCTGTAATCCGAGATCGACAGAAGCCAACTGAGTGGTCGACTAGAGACCAGGGATTGACTTTTGTTCTGAGAGAATCCAACTGCCACAGGAGTTCCTTTTTCGTCTTGCGAAGTCAAGGGGTACAGCCAGAAGAATTGTTCTCAACGTGTCGTGGATGAAACACCAAAAGTCTCAGAATTGATACAAAGGGAGGGTAGGGAAATTAACACTAGACCCCCCCAAAACAGCTCATACTTATACACTACAAAGATAAATGCCATGCCAGAGCAAGTCGCAGCCTGAGGCAGTTCGTGACTGCAAGAAAGAATATCCGGCTTACGGCGTTTCACATGCTGGGCTGTCTCACTCTCTAGCTAACACTCAAGTTGCCGCATGATCGCGAACCTCTCAGCATCCAAAGCTTATAGGTTATTAGCAATAACAATGTATTTCCAGCAATAACAGCGAGAGGGAGGTGTACAAAAAGAAGGGTAATGCAAGGAGGTTATCAAGAGGCGAAGATAGGAGGTGTCTACAGATAGTCAAGGAAGGGAGTGGGAGAAAGGCACAGCTGAAATGAGTTGGCGCAAATAAGAAGGTAGTGAGATAGTAATATAGCAAGAAAACTAATAAAAAAATCGGGGTACGAGTCGAATGCTTTCCGTTGTTATGATGTTGATGAAGTTTCGTTCAAGAAAAAGGAGACGCAGGTCCAAAGGTCCACATAAAGCTACCGGGAATAGACGGTGTGTTGCCTGAACCCCCATTACTTGGACCAGGATCATTGGAAGAGCTGGGTCCAGCATGGTTGGCGTTCGCTTTGGGGCGACTTCTTTTGACTGAAGTGCGACAAACTGGGCAGGTACGAGCGCCATGGAGCCATTGCTATGGACACGTTATAAAAGCGAAAAGAACGAACGAACGATCACCACGTACCCCAAGACAAGCCTTGTGAAACCAATGCTCACACCCCTCGATCCGTTGCATTTCATCATCAGGCAAGTACTTGGGAGGAACATTTCAGTCGAGGACATAGAAGAACAGGGAGGAACGTACGTCATCCAAGCATATGGGACAACGGGTATCAGTGCCAGTCACAGACCATTCTCTGAATGTTGATGTGGGAAGACGGTCAATAACATCATCAGGAGTTCCACGGGCTTTGACTTCGCCCATGATGGCCTGCAAACGAAGGAGATTATCATACGAATCATCGAAGTCCTCGTCTCGCTAGACGAAAGTGAGAAAGCTATGAATAACTTGTGATCGCTGAAGACACTCACAATGAAGTCTCCCAAAGTTGTCGGGTCTCGTCGCCTGTTGGTAAACATCGAGAAGTCCCGCCGGCTCTCTAAAGCTGTATAAAGTTCCTCCATAGATGTATATGATCGAGGCATCGGAGTTCCGTCAGATTCGAGACTACCAATCGGCCCTCGTTCTCCGTTTATACGACCGAAGAAGCTGTTCATCCTTGCTCGTTGAATGCTACTGCTGGTGCCAGCATCCCGATTCAGAGGGTCTGCATCACGAGATAGCAATCGACGACGTCTTCTCTCCGAATACTCCGTGGGAGAAGGGTCAATCATCTCGCCCCAACGAGAAGAGGTGGGGTGTTGAGCTTCGCGCTCTTCACGACCAACTTCGGTGCGTGGGGTTCCGAGCGAGCTGACACCCGTTCGCAAGGCACGAGAGAAGACGTCAGAAACGGCCGCACGAGCTTCACCGAACCTAGTAGGGGATCGTGAGGTCGAACCTTCAGCTTCAGGGCCATGCCGATTGGCTTCCCGTCGGCGAAGGGCTTGATGCAAGCTGCTTGACCTTGGCGGTGGCATATCAGAGCGAGTATCCAGAGGTGGGCGCCTGCCTTCCATCTGAATAAGATTGCGCACGGTTGCATCGTATGTGGAAGGTTGTGATGCAGATGCAGATGCAGATGAAGAAGATCCAGCGAGACCTCCCGATGTCATAGTAGCCCACGGCGGGCGAGAATGGGCACGGTCAGAATCTGGTTCGTCCGTATGTTGAGACCGGGAGAAGGGCTAAGCTCAGTTTAGTGATGTCCATTGCTATCTCAAAGAGTGACATACCCTCATCGGGCTGGGGTCCCTCGACCTGCCAGGACCGAACTCAAGTGGGGGCAAGCTCGGGGCGTTGCTGGAACTTGAACTACTCGCGCTTGCAACACTTCCGGATCCAAAAATGGGGAGATTCTCCTCTCTGCTACGGTTCCAAGTAGCAGGACTTCTTCCCGAACGATCCTCGTCGACAGCACGCCTCATCCGTTCAGCTAGAGCTTCTCGCATTCGCATTCTAGCTCGCCTACGGTTGTTCTCGTGAGCAGCCGTCGGGATGTCTCCATAAACAGGTTCACGAAGAGCAGCAGCTGTGGAAGCGGATCGTTGATGATGGACGGGGCTTAGGAGTTCAGGACGACCATGCGTAGGATTTGGCCAAACTCTATCCTGATCTCGTGTACCCCCGACACGCCGCTCACTTCGTTCGCGACTTTCCGATGCTCGTAAGCGCTCGCTACGATCAAATTCTAATGCCAATCGGCGTTCTTCGATCCTTCGCTGAGCGGTAGTTCGCGGCAACACATCCAACACTTGACGAGACGATGACCCAGGTCTTCGGGACGCTTCTCTAGACTCTCTGGCCTCTCGAGCACTCTGCAATCTCCTCTGAGCAAGGGTAATACTGTCCTGATCCGGACTATAGCTTCGCGGTATCCTTGATGATGTTTCGGGACTCGACGAAAGACCCGAGGGACCAGGGCTGAGACCACCCAGAGAAGATCGCCGACGCAAAAGAGGACGATCGAACATATTGAGAGCTCCCTGAGCCTGGGTGCCCTCTTCGCTCATACCCTCACGATCTGAATCGACATGACTGGGCTCCACGGGCGGGAGCGAAAAGAGTGAGGTAGGTGCGTCTCTTAAGAACTCAAATACACCTCTTCGCCCCTGCTCGCGGGTAACATTGGAAGTCGAGGAAGAGGATGAATGGAAGATATGGGGTCGAGAGCCCACTCTTGTATTTGAGGAACTCGAAGGATGAATGAGGGGACTGCGAGGTCTTGAAGGAGGCCTCAGGACCTGCTCAATGTCCCTTTCGAATGAAGGGTCGAATCCTGTCAGATCGAGATCTAATGGGAACGCTCCTTCTGTACGAGATCTGCGTCGTGCACTTTCGCTGGTAGACGGCAACGAGTCGCTCGGCGGGAAGAGGGTGGTAGGGTTAGCATCCCTATCCAGAGACCCGACGTTCGCTGATTCATCGTCCACTTGCATAGCGTTCGCCGATTCGTCTGGCAGGTGATCACGGACACGGCCATGAAGCTGCTCGCGGAGCAGGTCTGCGCCTCGACCCCATGGTTCATCGTCTGAGCTACCTTCGGAAAAGGAACCATACCCTGGAACAGTAGGAACTCGTCCAGGATATCTTTCGACGGGACGGAGGATACGCTGGATCGCTCTAGGCGGTAACGATGCCTCAGGGGATGCAGCACGCTGTGGCTGCGCGGGAGCCTGCTCGCGAGCAATATCTCTGCCGACCAGAACATACTCTGCGCTACTATCTTCCTCGGATGAAGGCGATGCTGACGCTGACGAATTGGACTGGTCTGCAATAGGGTTGGTGATATTTTGTGGTCTATTGATGAACGGGTTCTGGGCACTGTCCATACTAGAATCAGATGAATCTTCTCGAAGAAGTGCCCGCACTCCGGCCATCCCCTCATTTATCGCGGCCTGGGCATTGGTTGGCAAGGATGCGGAGGAAGGCATCGACGGTGTAGCATTAGATGGCCCCGCGACAGCGCCTGATCTGCCAGACATTCCGGGTGTTGAGAAACTCTCCGGCAGACGATCTGTCGTAAGCAATGCTCTCAAGGAGCCGGATGGCAGGTCGGCGCCATGAGAATAGGGGGACCGCTGACGCATCCTCGGAGAACGCAGTCTGCTGGATGACCCAACAAGTGTCTCAGAGTCGTCTCCAAGTCTGGATGCCCAATGTCTTGAAGGCATGCCCACGAAAGATGACGGACGTTCACGCTCACGATCGCGGTGTCCTTCAGCGAAGCGGGCGTTTCGGCGAGGGGATGGAAGCGCTATTGCGACATCAATAGTCAGTATGAAGATCCAAGACTAACGGCGAGGAATATCGAGGACGTACAAGGGAATCTGCTACTGGGCATCAAAGGGGAGTCAACCGTCGCTGGGGTTGAACTAGACTCCGGGAAGACATCAGAGGCTAAGACAAGGAGGCCACACACAAGGGTGAAGGAAGAGGGAGGGGTGAAAGCGCGGTAAAAGTCAGGGTGCGTACATGAGGCTGCCACGCGAGAAAGACATACCTGTAGGTCGTAACCGGGAAGAACGCTGCGATCGCAGACTGCCGTTCAAGCCTGCCGACTCTATGACGGATAACGTGCCCTAGATGAGTGAATTGATTTACAGAAAAGAAGAGCGATACTCACGAAGTTCTCGTGGAGAATCAAGAGGCCCTTGATAAGGACGCTTAATACTAGATCGTTGCGATATATAAGAAAGCGCACCTCCGTTCTCGGATCCCGACACAGCTCCCGTCCCACTTCTTCCAGTACGATCTGCGGGGCTCATTAATCCGAATCTCAGTCTTGTAGGCGAAGGCGATGGTGCAAGCTGCAAGAATTCTTGTCGTCTTATTCTTGGCATTGGGCCTCTAGCTTCTTCTATCAGAAGTTGCACAGTCAATCATCGAACCTCAAAGGGAGAATATAGGGACATACGAGACGAGGATTCACCGGCGTCAGGAGTTCCAGCAGCTCTATGCCACCATTCTCCCAACGAATCATCATAAGCCCATGTTACCGAAGCTCCCATCCCAGGTGCAGGAGGAAGAGGTAGCAAAGGAGACTCGATGTATCTCCTCGCAGCAAGAGTCGAGGGCGTCAAGAGACTAGGGCTCGGCATTGGCGCAGTGGAGGAGGATGGGGCCGGAAGCTCAAGCGGTGTGCGAGGCAGGGGCCTTCGGGACGGTGAGGAGGCTGAACTTGTGTCGCCTCGTTGAAAGTTATGCGAGATCACGTCCGTCAAGAAGCTATGCGAATGCGACGATTGCTGACTTCCAGGGTCCGACGATACTCTTTCCATGTCTACAGAGCTCGAATCAGAGGCTACGGACGATGCTTGATCAATAACATCCAGAAGATTCGGTCCGCTCGTATCGACGCTCGGTAACGCTCGTCGAAGCCAAGGAGGTGTCATTCGTCCAAGACTGCCTGGGCCAAAGAAATCTTGCTCTGGCAACCCCCGTGTTTCGGTATTGATGGACACAGCAGTGGTTGGAGAAGGAGTCGCTGCACTTCGGAAGCGATCTGTAGCCCATCTTTCGAAGGTATTGATCCTAGGCGGAATAGGCCGAGCTGACGAGCTAGCTCGACTTGATTCCAGAGATTGCGAAGGAGCGGGTGATGTGGGTGGTTCATGAAATGGTAGGGCAGAAAGCAAAGAACGGGTTGGCAGTGTTGTAGGGGCTGGAGGAGGGGAAGGCGTGGCTGGGAGTCGCTGTACCTGGGCTTGAGGCAGCGTAGGTGAAGGGGGAGACTCGAGGACATCATGCATGTCAACGTCCTGTGCTCGATCCTCTCTGTGCTCATTTACGTCCTCTGCCTGCACGTTGACAAGACGTGCTGAGGGTTCGAACAGCCCTGAAATCCGGATGGGCGATACACCCTCGATGGGGGAGAGGTTTAGGCTAGTATGAGCAGTCGTGAAGCTCTCCTCGCCTTCATCACTCTCGCTGACACTAGTGCTGAGGCTCGCAGTTGCGCTCAATGCGCTGACCCGCCCATCTCGTACAGAAGACAGCGACGCAGAGAAAGATGATGGACTTCGTTCACTAGTGTCGCTCCGAGCTCTCTTATTCCGATCTTGACGACCGAGAGTCGCCCCTCGTCCATAAGAATTAGACCCATTGTTGAAGCCAAATCCAGAGCCTGTGCCACCAAAGCTCGTGGTGCCGTCCATGATCCCACTTCGACTGTGACCTAAGCCCGAACTCGACGGCCCAACAGCGCTGGCAGTACCCACGGCTCCTCCGTGTTCAACCTGATTGGTGGCAGAACCAGGACTGCTGTCATCCAGTTCAAATCCGAATTGTTCAAAGGAGCGTTTGAAAGACGTCGTGGAAGATGGAAGAGCGAGCTGGAGCCGAGGCGGATGTCCTGGCGAGCTCATGATTTGTGGATGAGTCGACGTCGGGTTTGGAGGGGGTATCGTCGGAGCTGAACGATTTTGGGTAGCCAACCCGACTTCGATGTTCTGTTGAATTTTTCCTTGAAAATAGACCGAGGTAGATTGTAGAACTTAGATACAAGAGGGTGGCAGCAAACGATCTGATGTTGGAAAGGACAACAATCAGAGGCAGTGGGCTGTTGCGATTTGTTTGGCGCGCGTCCTCGTCGCGTCAGACGTTGAGACAAAAACTCAAAAAATTCAAATTCAATGCACAGACAGGACTACCAAAGGTATGAGATTATAGAACAGGCCACAAAGGCTCATGTACAGGGAAACAAGATGGAAAGGCAGAAACGGCGCAATCACGAAGCATATTGACGCGTCCACTCTCGGCTAACGTTCTGAGCACCTTTCTCGTCTTCTTTGTAATGCTTCGCGACATCAGTAGCGAGGGGATCGTCGGGCTATTCGATAGCAGGATGAGCGCATGCAACCAGCGATAGGCACAAAGAACTTACGTTTGGAGATGAGAGGAGAGCTTGAACTGAGAGGAGAACAGTCCGGATCTGCAAAGCGGGTGACCATTTCTCTGGAAAGATCAGGATCAGCATATCGATCATAGTGGGTTGGTGACGACCGCGGTCTTGATTGTACCTTTCAAGATGTCCAGGCAAATTCTTCCCAGTTTATCTACGTTCAGACGTTCAGATCAGGCCCATTCCAAGACCCCAGTTATGACTGGCAAACGTACCGATGTTGGGGTGGTAGATCTTGGTCAAGAACCTTACTTTCGGAGGGCTCATAGGATATTCTTCCGGTAAAAATAATTCCAATTTGAATATGCCACCTGAGAAACCAGCGATCAATGCACCATTCTTAACACATCCATCTCCAACAGCCGAGATGGTGTTGATAGCACTGAATAGGAACATACCCTCAAAGGGACTTCCCTCAGGTCCGGTGATAGCCACATCGAAATATCTCAGATTGTCGTCGTGAGGAACCGCAGATATCCCAGGCGCAGGATCGTTAACAAGTCGTTCTGTCTCCTATATCGACGCACAGAGAATCAGATCGTTTCGACGTGCAGACCGAGATTGGACTAGGACCTTGATGATTCGCTAGATTGCTTAGAGATCAGTACAGAGATCGATAGATGGATGGCGGAAGGTACTTTGGGAAGTGACATTATTGGCTCTGCGTCTGGCTAAGATTGAGATATAAAAGACTGGGCGTGTCGCAAGTCGTGTGAGAGACCGCTCAAGGTAACGACGGCGGAGGGCGATGAACGAAAGTGACTGAGCTTAGGACAGCGGAGATATCGGTCCCATGATGTATTCTCTCCATTCGGACGGTGTAGCAACTCGATCGTACGGCGTAAAAAAGATGTATAATATACAATGCGTCAAATAGAGCAGACCATACTAGACTGGACCCAATAATTAAAGGAACGCGGGAGACAGGAAAAGCACTACTGAGTGGCTTTCCAAACAAAGTCCGAGACGGCATTCCAATACTCTCTCGTAGCGCAAGTGTCATCTACTCGGCATCAGTATCCATTGCACCAGGCCGAGGTGAAATGACTTACTGTGCCCCCTGTCCGGGAATTCGACCCAAACACCGCTCTCCCTTCCACTCCTCAGCGATATCTCCCAAAGATCAAGCATATGCGCTGGGGGTACGATAACGTCTGCTTTGCCTGAATCACCGTCTCAGTAACTTCTCATTCTTATGATTAATGGGAAAACTGACCGGAAAGCATCATGATGGGAATTTGAGGCGGAATGAGAGGTAACCGTTCATCCGACGGCCATTTTTGGTGACATAGCCATGAGAAAGGCCCCAGAAATGGCAATGCATTTGGTACAAGTCGAGGCTAAAACAGCATGGGAGTCAGATGTGATGACACCAGAGAAGTTAGAACGCACGAGTGACGTGAATGTGTTCTCGACGATCATGGCATGTATTTTATCAGGGTTTCGTGAAGCCAAATCGATGGCTACTGCACCGCCTATTGATTGGCCGTACAGTATTATTTTTGTGCGAGAAATGACGGGGTGGTTGAGCAGATAGTCGAGTATAGTCTGGTGAGAGGTTCAATTCTTGCCCTTTGTCCAGATTGACTGAAGCTACCTGGGCATCTGTCTTCAACCCTGCGTGACGTCAGTCCACTTGCTCGCAGAAATAGGATGACCACGAACCTTTTTCGGACGGAACGCCTTCACTATCGCCATAGCTATACACCCAAGTCAGAGGGCCTCCCAAGAACCGGTGATTCTGTAGATTTACCCGCGGTAGCATAGCATGGCCACATTACACCTCATGTGTCCGTAAAATATCTTCGCGAGAGGGATTCTCTGACCATAATTTCCTCCATTTCCATGGAACATAACTATCGTGGGTCGTGATAAGCTGATCTATTTCACGGCAGTGATTCAATTAGAACTCCAGATCAATATGTGAGGGAGAAAGTGAGGGGCGTACAGAGTCATCATGATCGTGTAACGTTCCATCCCGTGTCTCTTTCTGTACACTGCCAGAATCCTCCTTCTCCCCCTCCTTAAAGTCAACGTTTCCTCCATTCTCGTCGTGATACTCAGCAGCATGAGCCGTGCTAGGCACAGCACCCTCCTTCAACTTCATCCCTTGCATCATTAGATATCCTCGAATCTTGATCCCATCAGATGTCGTTAACGTCAGCCCTTCATACGGAATTCCGAATTGTCCAGGATTAGGAACAACTGCGAACCAGCTTTCCATCAGCTCTGCGTGGAACAACACTCAGCCTCGAGAACAAGACCTGTTCGTCCATCTGCCATGTGGCTGGGGTAAATCAAGTAGTTTTGGCCATAATATAGCAATCCAACGCCTGGAAATGGTCCATGAATCTCACACCAAGCATGAAAGACGACCTGTGGTACCAATTGTAGAGAGTCCAACGGCGGAAGCAAATGCGCCCTGAACGAGATAAGGTAACCATCAGCTGCTCCTTAAGACTATTCAGCACTAGACAGACCTTGGCATACGACGTGAAGTTCGCGAATGACATTACACCAAGGAGAAATATGGTACGCAGTTGAAACACGACTTTCAAAGTTGGTGGCGATCACGGTTGAGACCGAAGACCACAAGCGCCTGTGTACAGCATTCTCAATCAATCCACCCACGACTACGAAGAGATTACAATTTGTTGGATAAGGGGTGGTAGTACAATGGTATAATAAAGATACTGTTATGTACATGAGGGGGAAATTACGTCGCGTCCAGCACACAAACATACAAACCTCGTCAGTGACCTAGGAAATCAAAATGAATAAAATGGGAGTCCATGACCTCATCTAGAGAGCAAATGAATCATAAAGTTTTATCTGTTGAGTCGCCGCTCTCGACACCCGTGAAATCAAGCCTTGGGTTATCCGTCATTCCTCTTCTTCTCTCAGCGAAGGCGATTGCGTCTCGACGGCCCTTAGGCACGTCTACCCAGAAGAAGATAACGAGGGATGCGGCCAGACACAGGCCGAACAGGAACGGAAAGCCATCCCAGTTGTTTCCGGTATCGTTGATGATGGCCTGAATTACATTGGGGCCGATGATCGAAGAAGCTCGGTTTGATAGACCGAAGAGGCCGAAAAACTTGATAAGTGTGAGCATCAGGAGGCTATTGAAGAGGGGGGCCAATGCCTACCATGTTGTCGAAACCTGGTGGTGCGAGTTCGGCCATCATAGTTTGTGAGAAGGCATAATAAGGGGCTTGGACTGGGAGATCATAAGTACGCGATACACCAACAAATCGACGAGCATGACTTACACAATCCAAATACTACATTGTAGGCCCAGAATTCCCAACGATTATGGAACCCGATCTTATTCGTCCAGATACCGATCATACCCCACAGAGGTATTAAGACAGTGAAGATGTTTGTTACGACGAACTGCTCATCAATCAGTCAAGCTCCTGAAGGTCGGACCATGGCTCTTACCATCGTCTTGGTTTTGATCTTCCAGTAACGTTGGATATACCAAAATCCGGCAGTACTGTAACTCTCCTCAGCGCTGAGTTCAAGACGAGGTAGAACGGCCATACCTCAAGATAGACGTCGCTGCTTGAGCTAGGCCAAGATATGTATTTTGGAGGAAAGAAAAAGAGAATTTGCTGTAACAAGATCAATCGCCGCACTCGCATCAAAGAATAATCTTGACTTACTCATTTTGAACAATGGAGACCAAGGTTCCTGTCGTGTTTAGCCCCTGTAGAAGAATTGTAAGCATTAGTAAACGGACACAGGTGGAAACCACGAACGTCTGCAAGTAAGAAAAATGCGAAAAGGTAGACAAAGGTGTAAGGTAGCTCTTTGTACTGCCGACAGGCTCTCCATATCTGTTTCCATCCAATTGTAAGATAGTTCTCTCCAGGTGGCAGTTTGGGTCCCGGTCGGGGTTGCTGGTAGATAACTGCAAGGTAGTTGTGAGCGAGTAGTCAGAATCGGATGGGCAGAGTTCATACACCACCAAATGCCGGTAATGGTCTAGAATCGATGGTTAGTCTCACATAGAGCTACTCAAAGGGTCGACGGCGTACCCAGTAGGCGTTGGTAAGAAGAATGGTATAATTATCTACTCGAGGGTTTTTTGCCAAGGGCAACAGAACGCTCAGGTTGATGGCGAGCGTAAAGAGGTATCCGATATTACTGTGCATCTGTACACGGAATGATGAAAGTTTAGAGGCCACCCTCAGAGATGGGGCTCAAGACTCACGGTGCTAATATTACTAATTCGATTTTTCTCTAATGATTCTTCTCGCTCGTACTCCTCTGGCGTGATCTTCCCATCTTCAAGCTTCAGCCGTAATGCCCGCGAATGAGGTGTATTTCGTGCAAGACGAGGAAATAGAGCAGAATAGAAGACCAGAGTAGCACCATCTTAAGATTCGGGGGCCGTTAGAATGGGAGAAGCAATGCCATGTGATCGACTTACATGTGATGAAGCCCAACATGTAGATGACCATTGCACTTCCCCACTTATCGGGGCCTTTTGCGATCAAGGGTCAGTTTTAGCTCGACGAAGCCCTTCCCAGATGGGCAAGGAGCAGAGATCGATGGACGTACCAACCAATCCAATACTCCCGAACTGAGCTCCCCAACATATCAGCGTCAAGACCAATAATAGCCAACGTCCAAAATTGCCATAGTCCGCCGCCGAACCGATAGTAGTGAAGATAAGGGTCATAAACTGTTTGAAGGGTTATCACGATGGCGATATGGTGGCGACGCAAAATTGACTCACCATGAAAGAAAGCCCATTTGCAATCAACACAACTGACGAGACAGACCGCTGTTTTCCCGCCCATGGTAATACGCATTGACCGGAAGAATTGGGGTCGGTGCAGCCAAGTCCTGTCACTGGATCTTTTCCAGCAGCAGTTGCAAGGCTTTGAAAGAGTGTCAACGAATATCCTAGGGGTCCAACACCATTGTCGCCATTATAATAAACTGTCGGCACAACGTCAATTGTCCACTCTTGGGTCCATGGTGTAGGCCACGCACGATAATATGACCACAGCTCTTGTCTCGTTACGACTGGTCCCTCTGCGTCGATATTTGTGATGTTCCACCCACGCTCATCGGAAGAGACCAATTCGGTCACTGGCGCATCAGTTCGTCTGAAGGCACGATCCTCGGTGACCAGAGGGGGTTGGGCCATAGTCTACAACGCTGCCTCAGTCTTGGATGATGGTGGAGTAGAGCGAAGGATGCAGGTCTAATTAGATTCCATAGACACACATGACTATTGGCGGAGAGATGCCGTCTGCTTTCTCATGGCCATGCGTCTCCGTGTGAAACAGCTATTCCCTCCTAACCTTCTCCGTCTAATCTCCGTCCGAACACTTCAATTCCATAAACATGACTAGTACTCGTCGATATCATCTCCTTCCAGCCAGCCACCCTCATCATCGTCCTTCTCCTTCGCCGCCGTCCGTCTCGTGAACAGCATTTCTTCCGCACTTGGAATGTGGGGTACAGCAATATCACCGTCATTCTCAATTTCCCTCCCATGTGCTCCCCCAGTGCCGGCGGTCCAAGAGAATGGCATCCTCAACCACTGGGTTGCAAAAGGGGCGCCTCGTCCTATCATAGGCAATTGCATTAGTTCGGCCTTCCCCGGAGATAGCGTCATATAAGACATACCCTCTAGGCTCAACCTGGCGTTCAAAAGCCCACCAAGCTCCGTCACGACGGCATTCCTAGTCCAGCCCCCGACTCTCCTCGGTATACCGTTGGGATCACTGTTCTCCCCGAGGCTTTCGCGGTCTAGCCAATCTCTGAGATCGGCCATTGCAGTTTCACATTCTCGACTCTTCTTTAACTCGTCGAAAAACTCTGGCTTGTATAACTTCTGGCTCCGCCTCGTGACAGGACTGGGAAGGGAGTGAAGCACGCCAAGCGACACCAAATGGAACCTATACGGGTTCGCGTGTTGCCACTATACCCCGGAAGCAAGATCAGATTGAGATTCTTCCTCCCACGAATTGGAACCCACCCAATGTTCCCCTGACGCGTCAACACAGCTCAGCCATTCACTCACATCTCCACACTCGTTCACATTGTCACAAAATTGAACATAATTTTGGTGTAAGTACAACGAGAAGAGCGACGAGTCCACGCTAGCATCGGCGTATATTTTCTAGAGAACACGTTATTTTGTCTTGACAATTCACGAAGACACCAAAAAGCGCACCTCTATATCAACCTTGCTGGCAGCTCTGTTGTGACCCGCCAGATAGTCCGGCAATGGGGTTGGATCCTTTATTTGAGCCCATGCCTCCGCTTCCTTCTCTCGATCCTTCTGACTCGAAGAAGCATTCGGAGGATCTCCCTTCCCTGTCAATCTACCGTCAATTATCCCACCACTGACCGAGAAAGATACGTTCAAACAACCTACGTTTATTATACAGAATTTTACCAAGTAGATGGAACAGAGCAAGAGACTGTTCTCTTCGGGTAATAGCTTCAATAGCCGCTGTTGAACCTTTTCCCTTCTTGGTTCGCTTTTTGACAGGCTCCTTGGACCCTTTATTGATAACGGAAGCAAATTGCAGAGCCATTAGGGCACTTCGGATATCTCCGTTCGATGATTCAATCATCATGTCCATGTCTTCCTTTGAAGGCATCTGTGATCCACCGGAAGATACCTCCGCTTGAAGAATCTTCTGCAATGCTTTGCGCATGAGTGTAGACGCTATTGGATTGAACCTAGGAGAGTATTGAAATTGGGAGCTTTCCGTGTATTCGCAATACTCACGATATTTGGGTAATATATGGGGACTGCAATAAAGCCGGTGGCAGAATCGTACGCACGTCGAAGACCTCCTTGTGCCACGGAGGCCCTTCCCGGGATTCTCCCCGTAATCCTGAGTCGCTCACGATCATGATAAGAGGAGTAACGGGTGGCGAATCAAGAAAGGCGCTTAAGGAGGCATGGAACGCGCTTTGGGTGCCTGGGTGAAGTATATTCGGCATGTCTTCCAGAAGAACGATTTGCTTCGACGGGCCACTTTGAGACGATGAAGATCCATTTGAAGGCTCAGAACGAACAAGAACAGATTGATATGAAGCGCGATTAAGAAACGCGTCGAATTTTTGCGATACGCTCTCCCAATCTGGTAAACTATTATAGCCACGCTGATAGTGAAGCCAAAAGCCGCGTACCTATGTCCACTCCTTCATAGAATTCTTCACTAGCATTTCTCCACTCCGATATCGTAAAGCCACATTGCTTCGCTAGGACACGGACCGTGGCCGTCTTTCCCACTCCAGCTGGACCAGTAAGCACGAGAATTCTCTAACAGAGCCTTTGAGGGAGCAATTTGAATGAGACATAAAGGCGTAGCGTACGCGATACTTCTTGAGGGTGCCGTTGGCGCCGCCATCTCGAGCTTCGAGCAGCCAGTTCCTGACATCGTTGATTTTCTTTTTATGAACCGCGAGGTCTTCCTATCTGGTTTGATGAAGCATATTCCAAGACCGAAACGAGAATCTCCTTACCTCCGTTTGCGGTGCATGTATATCAACCCACAGGGCGTCGTCTGCATAAAGCTAGTCAACGATGAACACGCAAACCAGAGACATACGTACCTGTCTGTGAATTAATTAGAATAGAAGGCGTCGCTGCTTTCTCCTTTCCTTTGCCTTTCACATCCTTCGGCTTCACGTCGAGGGGAGCCAAGAACTACAGACAATTAGTAATCCATATAACAACTCGTGTAGAGACATACCGCAGATATTGGCTTCGCAGCAGAAGCTTTTCTTGCACTCGTCGAAGTCTGAGAAGCTGATCTTGAAGCTAATGGTCCTGGACTATCGAGTCTCAAGGTGCTTTTGCCTTTCGTGGTCTTCGGATTGGTTCGTGTTGGTCCCATGCTGGCCAAGAGAAGTCTGTCGGTGAACAACAGAAAGAACAGACGTGTGGCAGGGGTGAAACTGTCCCACTTGTCTTCTGCTCGCAGGCGTGAAGGCGAAATGTTTAGCTTTGTTTGCGCTTGTCGACGCGTTGAGCTTTGTTGCCAGTGCACGACGATGAGCTGGCTTCAGCGTTGGCTTTCTGGTGATCTATTTTCTAAATCGGATGCAGTTATTTCGTTGTGGAGGTGATTCTGGCTCAAGTCATGACTTTGTTGGAGGACAATGCAGGTCTAATATAATTATCAATCATTACAGTGAGTGAAACCATGTCCCATGTTAGCGCAATCGGATTGATCGTCCAAAATCTAGCAATCATCTATAATGGAAGGAGGCCGTTCAAACTCTTCCAGACACGCCCTACCCATCTGCAGTCAGGATCAGTTGTCTTCGTATCCTAGCGTTTTAGCTTCAAAGTCTGCGGCCAGGGTTCTGAATTCCGTACGCTGGGTCGATGTTAACTGATAAACCCATAACAGTGTCACGATACAAGACTCACTGTGATACCTCTAGGGACGGCATCCAACTCTCTGGCCTCAGATCGCTCACATCTATCGTGGCAGGAAATCGATCAATCTCCCGGCGACACTCCTTGATGTAGTGCTGGCGCACGAGAGGCGATACACTCCCCGAGCCTCGTATCTCAAAATGATTGAACTGCGGAAGGTCAACACATGCTTCCTGGCCGATATGCCGCGATGAAACATACCAGTTCATGGCGACATTCCGCCAATCGCGAGTTTGCCACGAATAAGTTCAGAGTTTCAAAGCCCTCGTCCACGGAGAAGGCGGGGACCGTTTTGTTGATGTTCTTGGTCACTCGATGTAGTGGACCGTTCGATAGGTCCAATATACGCGTGGCCCCCATGAAGCACAACCACTACGGCACTCTGAGTCAATGGTCTTGTTCGGCAGACGAACCTGGCTTACATCATTGCTGTTCCGTTCCAGAATGTCTATTGCCAGGTGAGCTTTCTCTAAACGACTACTAAACCATGTCCAGACTCCGGGAAACCAGTTCAGACATGCATGTCCAAGGAGTACCCTGTTCCAATAAGTCGTTGATTTTTAACAATATAAGATATAGGAGCTTTGTGAGACGTACGTGGCTTTCAGCAGGTCTCTCAACTCTTCATCATTACGGTGGCCCCCAGATAATGCCCTGTCGACCGCGTTTCCACAGACGTGAAAGAGCTGTTTGCACATCGGAAACTGTTCCTCCGTCGATGAAATATAACCGGAAATCTGGGTGCTAACATCAGCGACCTCAACACCATGTGAATAACCGGATAGAGCCTCACTTTCATCTTCTCAGGATCCAGTCGGATGACACCATGAAACGCGACGATGCAAGCCAGTGCCAGTAAGCTCTCCGTATCATGCTCAGATTCGTCTTCGGGAGGGCGAAGAATTGATCTGGCCAGCGTGTCTAAAATTCTTCCTTGGTCCGGCGGGTCGAGTACGATAAAAAGGCCACCAGGTTCGTTGGGATCAAGGAAATCGAAGACATATTCCGCGCCCTCTTCCATACAAACGAAAGGCGGGAAGGAACCAGACTCCCATTCGACACTCTGTTCCATGCCGATGTGGGGGGCTACTCGTGGGATGATAAAGGGGGGAGATTCTTAATCTGAGGTGTTGGAAACATGAGATCGTCTAGGTTATTATGTATCACGATTGATGCCACGGGCAACACCCCGAAAGACAAGTGGCATGTTGAGCTAGCGACGACTCTTCTTCCCGTTGCTGTTTGTATCCTCGGTGCCACAATGCCAAAGAAAACGGTCGTTACATTAAATCCCAATGCGTATAATATCTTTGTCTTATCAATGTTGATATATCATTGACACTTTGATATAAACGCGAACCAAGCCTAAGGTTCGGTGGGCAGGATGCGGTTTCGTGCTCGAGCATCAATGAATGCGTTCGAAGTACCTGATCGACCCAGCTCAAGCTCTCCTGGGTTCCTCGTTCACGTCGAGACAAGGCCGCCTTTGCTCATCGAGGAACGGAAACCTCTGCATACTAGATGAAAATGACCAGTGGCTCTTTAGAGTCTTTACCGCAGTTCGTGGTGCTTGTGTATAAGAAAAAGCCTGACCAGTCTATTGCGAGTAAGAAAAGAAACATGAAAAATCAGGTGGGACGGATGCTGATAAGAAGAAGGAAAATAAATATTGAGAGCCGAAGCTCTTCCACTCTGATTAAGCGTGTCATCCTTGTGCAGGGGCCATGCTAATCTTCTCTGTATCGTTCCAAGTATTATGTAAGCAACCCCGAAGGGTGCACAATACTAAGCCGGAACCCCTAGCCATGCGAACTGCAAATTCGATTGTGAAAGAGCGCGTGTGGGCTAGCACTTTCATGTTCCTCCTCAGTCGGTCCTCCTTGACCAACGACCACAACTCTCATCAGCACTGACCCGTTCCTACATGCACTCCGCTTCGTGTTCACTCTGACATATCTCGATATCGAGGCATTCGGCTCTGGGACGCCTTCT